>CAUYQG010140642.1:0-35510 GCA_963574415.1 Tarsius wallacei
ATCTAAAGCTAGCAGCAAACGTTATACTATAGGCTGAAACTGTAGAGGCATTCAGTGACAGTCAGGGACAAGATAGGAATACATGCTGCAAGTCCATCTATTCATCGTGCACAAGAAGACTCACCTAATACAGTAAGATAAGAAAAAACAATAGGAGATATGGGAAAGAGAAACTCCCCCCCTCTTTATTTTAGACACACTGGGACAGAACATCTAAGTCAATTTAGTAAGAGAGTTTAGTAAGATTTCCAGATAAAAGATCACCACGTGTAAGTCATAGTATATATGTCAGTGTTATCTATTCATAGTGTATAGATAGATGTTAGAAAACATAAGCAACAAAAGCTATAAGCCACCTGGGAATACATCTTAAAAGATGGTCATCCTTATGGGGATGATTATAAAATCAATTATAGATGGTAAAGGATCGCCTAAATAAATGGAGAAGTGGACTAGGTTCAGGGATAAGAAGAACAAATTATTATATTGCTCACCTAAATTATCTGTAAATAACTACACTTCAGTTTCTCTTAAATTTCCAGTTTTTAATAAATGTCCAGCACTATTCCAAGCACTTTGAATGTATTAACTCATTTAAACCTCAGACAAATTGGCGATTGTGTATTCTTTTTTTTTTTTTTTTTTTGAGTTGGAGACTCACTCCGTCGCCCGAACTGGAGTGCAGTGGCCGCTCCCGGTTACCGCAGCCTCGACCTGCTGGGCTCCAGCGATCCTTCCGCCTCAGCCTTCCAAGGAGCTGGAACTACAGGCACACGCTACGACACCCGGCTAATTTTTTTTTGATTTATTGTAGAGATGAGGTCTTACCAAGTTGCCCAGGCGGGTCTTGAACCCGTGGGCTCAGGCAATCCACTCACCTCAGCCTCCCAAGGTGCGGGATTACAGGCTGAGCCACCAAGCCCGGCTGTGTATTCAGTAAAATGTCATCTTACTGGTACAATCAAAGTGAATCAAAGGAAATACCAGCACAAATTAAAAAGCCAAAGTTTTTAATAAAAGAAAATGGCAGTGTACAGGAAAAATCTTACCCTTCTTGAGTGGAAGGACAAAAGAATTATTAGAATTCTCAGCACTTGGAATCATGAAGGAATGAAATCTACCATAAGGACAATATGTAGTGGAAATATTATACCAGTAAAAAAAGCCCGGAATGAGTCTAAATTGTATTACAAATATGAGCTGTGTGGGTCATGTGGATCAATATGCTTCTACATATCGTTTTTTGCAAAAATCTTTAAAATGGTGGAGGAAATTATTCTTCTGGGGACTAGAAATATGCATTATTAACTTCTATATACTGGACAGAGCTTTAAAAAAAAACAATAAAAGAGCTATGTCCATATGAAATTTGTCAAGCTTTTGATCAACCAGTTGAGAAGTAGTTTTCAGGAATCATGTGTCCTTTCACATCATCTTTGAGCAACAGATTGAACAATAAATTACCTATTATTAATGTGGGAGGAAGAAAACAAGATTGCATTATCTGCTTCAATAGGAAAACATCAGGTGGAAGATGTCAAATTACTAGTGCACAACATATATCAATGAACTTTCAATGCATGTCGGTGACTGTTTCACACCTTACTAAACGTTAGAAAAATATAAGATACAAATCATTCCCCAATGACTAAAATTCCATTATAAGCCAAATATCATTACAATAAAATAATTGGTTCCAACGCTATAAGTGGCACGACATTGACCAACAGGAACTTTTAGCTTTCATCACAATGATCCTAAGTGATTTAATTTATTTAATTTGAAGTGATTCATTTTCACTGTTTCCTAAAAAAGTGTGATCAAGTTGCTGGTAGGTGATCTGCGAGATGTATCCAAGTGCAAAGGGATAAAGAACATAGTCTTTGTTCAAAATATATACATCTACAGAAAGAGCTACAAAGCAGTAGCTAAACTGAGGAAATACTTAAAGGGTCATTTGTTCAGCTCCGATCCATAAAAGATCTGCAAGTGAATATTTGGAAAAGTTGAGCCTGGTCTCGCTGTAGGAAGGAAGACGCATTTGTTGCTCCCAATGCAATTCCCTACTCACTCCAGGCACATTGAATAAAATGTCCCATTATTAATAATAGTGAGTAACTATACTGTGACTTATTTGCAGTACAGGCAAATTCTTGAGCATGTTGAAAGAAAATCCAGGAGAGAAGTCAAATAAAAGGTTTACATCCAATATTTTTTGAAGAGCCATTCCACTTTCTAAGACCAGTGAGAATGAGTGGCCAATGAGTGATAACGAGTGCAGGAAGGTCACAGGTGCACCTGCTTAGTGGGTCTGGGGTCAGGGAGGTACCCAGAGGAAGGGTATGATATTAGCCTCTTTTCTCTGGCATGGCCATGCCATTGCCCTTATCATTTTCAGGCTGCAAAAAGGCATCACCAAGAGGATTTAAAGCTGATGTTATTGAGTATAATGAGCATGACTGCAAAACCTCAGCTTTGACACTACACTCTGCTCTTTGAAAACTCCTCTGTCCAGTGGATCCATCTGCCCTTGCCTTCTCCTCAACTCACACGATGGTGGCCCACAGAAAGCAATGGACTTATTAGACTACACTGCTTGTTATCAACCAAGGAAAACAGTTTGTCACTACAAATGGACAAAGAGTGAAGCTTCGGCTTCAGATACAATTTTTGGAGGATCTGTAGGTTTCATTATTTCTGTCCCCATTCATACAAAATTCAACAAATATTTATTGCATACCTACTATGTGCAAAGAACTGTTGTCAAATAGAGAGGCATTATAACATCGTGGTTAAAGAGTGTGGGTTTTAGACTAGTATTTTAAAATTGTACATTATAATGGATTTGTATAATCAATTTGTATACTATTACCATCATAAAAAAAAGAAATGGTATAGAGCAGAATATATTCTATTCCATATATAAGTATGGACACACACACACACACACACACACACACACACACACACACACGGCTTTACATTGCACAAAGTGTGATAATTGTTTAATAAAATTTTTGTTTTAATTTTACATTTGTATATGTGTAGATGCATGTATGCATATACTTATATCTATATGTACCAATTCAGAATATACAATGTATTTCTTACTGTGCATGTTACAAAAAATTTTTTTAAACTCCTCTAGAATCCCACTACTAGGAGCTCACGTCTCAGCTTCTCCATTTACTAGCACTGTGCCCTCAAAGTTCTCTGTATTTCATATTCCTTGTCTGCTTATTAAGGTTTGGACTGTGAGGACTAATGAGATAGCTCACTGAATGTGATCAATATAGTGAATAACACTCAATGTGTATGTGCTTTTTAGCAAAAGATATGTGCTAATTTCACAAACTTTGCTTCATTTGGTCCACGAACCCACCAAGGCAGGGTTTCAGATGTTATTACCCCACTTACAAACAAAGAAACTACAACTCAGAGAGTGTTACGTCCTCAAAGTCACGTAGCTAAATAAACAGCAGTGATAAAGCCAGAAATCAGGACTTCTGGCATTCCATTCCATACCTCTCTGCCAGTTGTATATGAGAAAAAGGAGCACATTACCATGGGCAAAATGAACATGGAGTGAATAATGAATTAATTGACAAATGAATGTGGATAAGATTATTTTGACTTTTTCTCTGCCTTCCTTTTTGTGCTTTTGTAGGTTTTACATGAAAGGAAGTGTTTGCACATAAATGTGTTGATCTTTTCTTTTTAAATTGTATTTCTTACCCTCGAAAAGCACATGCAGGCTATTGTCATCTACACAAACATATACAAATAGCTTCCCATAATCACAGAAATATGTTTTAGACATTCAACTAACTTTGAAAAAAGAAAGGAAAGAAGTATCCCACTTCAAACGGCAACCACCATTCTGATCTTCATTCACTTTCTCTTCTAGAATTTTGGATGAGCTCAGCTGATCTGAGCAGTTCCCATTTGGGAGCAAATATTGATATATAGTAGATATATTTTAACATTGTGAGGACTTTGTTTCTTTCCCTTATAATTAGCTGTTATAAATAGTATTTCACTTTACTTTTAAATTTAGTAATTGAAAAAAATCTTACCTATTGTTTTTAGGGGGAAAAAAATTCTGTTTAGGAGGAAAACTCTTCCAAAAGATCTAAAAAGCTGAATTTTTGAATCTCTGAGTCTGGTTTCTGTAGCTATTGTAAACTTTCTCACTGTTTGAGCACTCCATAACTGAGAAGGCTTTAATAATACTAACTTTACTTATCTCCTAGGATGTCAAAATATCTCTTATAAATTTTCATCTCCATTATTTGTGATTAAATATTCAGACAAAATCAAGTGCAGCATAATTCCCCCTACCCGTCTCTTCTTTTTAATGGATGACAGTTACTGAGGAGAGCAAACATCCTTCACTATGTATCAAAATACCCAATTCAAAACTTGAAAGACTTGGACTGGTAAATTCATTCTTGATTCTCTCATACTCAGTATTGTTATCACATTGATTTAAACTGTTTATAATCTCTAGGCACTGGAGTGTCTGCTTATTATTTGGTAATCTCCAGTATCAGCCACTACAAGAATCAGTCATTCTACTTATCCGTAGACACTACCTCAGCACATCATTCCTATTCACGAACCATCATTTCATCCTAATCTGTTACAACAGCCACTGAGCTGAATCACACAGATAACATGCGCATTTCCAACAGAACTGAGTGCATTGAATTCGATGGAAATGACACGTGTGTGCCTTGGGAAGACTCACATGTCTTATGCATGAAAACTTGTTTATCCATATTCATGTAGGAAAGGAAACGTACCCCTGCTTTTTCCGGGTTGTGGCTGTTTTCCACTAATTGTTCCTCTTTTTCTGAATATGTATTTGAAGAAATAGAATGAACAAGACAGACAAGGCTCTTTTTTGCTCAGGCAAAAATGCATTCTTCCCAAACACACCCAAACCCTAGTCAATTTTCAAGGACCAGCCCAGTCACTTAGTCACTTCTCATTCCCTGACTTAACCCCATCCCTACCAGGACTAAGCCTACCTGATTACCATGCCCTTCCAAATGTCCTCACCAACCTGCAGTGGGCCCCAACATGTCACACAGGGTGCTGGGCATGAATGAGGCACCCTGGTTTGAGTAACCCACCTTGTTCCTGGACCTTGACACCCTCATTCTTCTTAGTACAATTCTATTCTGTTAATTCTGTTCATGTCCTGGATATACCTCTCCTCCCTTATACCTGAGTTTTCCCATTCCCCATCAACAAGTGCACTGTGACTGGCACCACATCTCCTTGAAGCTAACAGTGTGATGAGCTCAATATCTGGCAGGTGGGTTCTAGTGCAGAAATTGATAATATGTCCCTGGAGTTAAGTATATGAGTTCCTCTTTTTCCTGGGTTTTGCTTTTTGTGGTTTCAATGGTACAGAACAGTAAGATATGTTGAGACAGAGGGAGATCACATTCACATAACTCTTATTACAGTCTATTGGTGTACATGTCCTATTTTATTATTAGTTGTTCTATATCTTCTACTGTGACTAACATAAAATAAACTTTTTCATAAGTATGAATATATAGGGGAAAAATGGTAAACTTGTATATACGATTTAGTACTATCCACGGTTTGAGACATCTACTGGGGGGCTTGAAGTGTATCTCCTGTGGATAAGGGAGAAACCACTGTACATCTGGCTTAGAAAATTAGCTTGGCCTGTTAATTTTATGAGGATAGGCAAGCTCCTATAACTTATCCTTCAGCCTCTTGGAAATGGAACAAATAACAGTGCAAATATTGTAGGGATTATGAGAATTAAAGGAGATTATTTATGTAAAACATGGTGCTTGTAACGTGGTATGAACTTAGAGAATTGAAGACATGGTTACCTGCCCATATCACCATGCTCTGCCCATCTGTGAGGATGTCAGGCTCCATGATGTTTCCACGGCCTAACCAATGACCGGGTAGTTCCACATCTCTTGGGCTCTGTGCTGTAGCAGCCAGATGAAACTGCTCCACTAGGGCAGAAATGTGATCATTTTATCCCCAGAATGAGTCTAGTGAAGACTGTGCACAGGCCAAGTGTTAACAGCACTCTTACTGTAACAAATATCAGAAAGATGCTGGAAAACCTTTCACAAAGGCCTTGTGATGAGCGTATCAATCATGCAGAATGAGTTATTTAATCAACTAAGTTCAGGGGAAGCTAATTCAAGACATCTAATGTGGTTGAAGTGATCCAAACTTAGAGGTGACAGGACTCTTATCTAGAAAGACAAAAGGATCCAGATCTTAAAAGAATAGATAAGATGAAAAGAAATGATTTCCCTCTACACAAGTAATTAGATAATGCATGCTCTACTTTGTAACAAAGTAATTATACAAATGTTTCTACTTTGTTTAAATAAAGTAGAGATTTAAAGCCTGTCAGGATGTGCTTGGCACAAGAAGGATCTCTGAAAAATGATTTTGAATAGAGGGGGAAAACCTTCCAGCTTTCTTTAAGGATCTCTAAAGCAGGCCTCCTCAAGTTTAAACTGCATAAAAAGCACCCAGGGACCTCTTTAAAATGCAAAATCTGATTCTTAGTTAATAGATTTGAGGTGTGGCCCAGGAGTCTGCATTTCTAACAAGCAGGTCAGGGTCAGGTTTCAAGTAGCAAGGTTCTGAAACTGTAGGTTAACAGGTCATGATCATATTTTCAGGGGCTAACTTTTATTTCCTTTTACCAAGGAAACTTGGGCTATGTCTCCACATACACCCACACCCACCACACACACACACACACACACACACACACACTCATAAGCACCTACACACTACAAATTGTATGAAGTCTCTCATAGACTATCGGGGGCTAGTTATCTGGTCAACCAGACCTGCAAGGTTGGGGTCTAGGAACACTGTCCAGGGAAAAGCCAGAAGCAAGGTGCAAAGACATTGCAAACCTCATCCAAAGGGGCTGTGTGAGGGGCCACACAGACCCTTGTGTTAAGGCTCGCCCCCTCTCCGCTGATTCTCCTGACCTAGCAGAGCACTAGCACACAGCCAACACTCAGTACACTATGTTAAAAGGACGGAATACATCTCCCCTATATTACTTCCTAAATCACTGACCACAACCTCCTATCCTTCCAGGTGGCTTCCTCAAATACCACCAATGCAATTGTTCCTCAAGGTCATGAGATATGACAGTCCCTGGGCCACTTTTCTCAATCAATTCTCTCGTCTTTTCAATGCATTCCCTGACCAGCTTTGATCACTCTCTCTCAAAAGCCCTTAACTTGAGCTCTTCTGTCCTTTATTTAGCACCTCTGGCAAAACTCCAATAATGAGCGAACTTCATTTTTTAACTATTACCACCTACATCCACTTACCTACATTTAAATAGAAAGTCCTCACCTTGACCAACAAAATCCCTGGGGCATGGCTCTCTGCTTCTCTCCTTCTTCATCTTCTGCCACCTACTCCCTGTGCTCCAGGTACCTTATTTTGTCAGTGTGTCAGGTGTGTTACTGCTGCCTGGAATGCTCCTGTCTCCTGTATCTGTGTAGCTGACTTCCTCACTTCCCTCAGTTCTCTGCTTAAATGTCACCTTACTGGAAACCTGTTCCCTAACCATTCTGTATAAAATAAAAAACTTTTTCCTTGCTCTCTTTCTCCTGCCTTGCTTTTGTTTTGTATCAGATATCACCTGACATATTATGTATTCATTTGCTTTTTTGAATAACATCTGTATTTCTTTCCTGCAATGTAAGTTGCTGTATCTTTGTGTTAATAATAGTACCTGATATATAAAGAGAGCTGACTGGACCTGGAAAAAGTCTATTTGAATGCATCCTAGAATCTGAATGATGCAGAGAAAAGCAGCAAATGCATATGGTTTGGTAATGCCAGGTAAAATAAAGGTCATCAAACTTGGCTGAGCCACAACCCTTACTTAACCCTACCAAATTTCTTTATCTTTTGATTATGCTGAGTGAAGATTTCAACTATCATTTCTTCAAACTTGTTGTCCTTCTCTCACTATATCCCCTTTCCCAGTAGATGGCCTTGCCCTGCAATTCAAAGAGAGACTAGAAGTGACCTGATGGCCAACAGCCCCTGAATCTGGCCAGTCCTCTTCCTCCTTTCACCACCCAAGACCAATTCTTCCACCTGTTCTCTGAACACCATTCCTCTGTGCTCCTGAGAAACCTTACAGGCGGAGTCAAATTCAGTCCCCAGTATCATGTATCTTAATCTCAATCTCAGTCCTCCTGACCTTCTTCTGCCCCCCCCCATCCTTTTCACCTACATGCCAACATGTTTCAGACGCTCCCATTTAAAATTTCACAATAAAGTCCCAAAGAAAAGAATAGGAAGGAAAGGAAAACTGACTGCTCCTTCTTTCTTGGACCCATAATCCTCTTTACCCCCTCTTCTAGTACTCAGGGGCAACTTTGCTGGAGCTGACCACACTCCCCTTCCTTGCCTCGGAGTCCATCCACCACTCATGGAAATCTAGCCTCTGCCACCACACTTCACAATAAGGCTCTTACTCAGGCCTCCAGTGGCCCATCACCAAGTTACCAAGTACACGTCAAGTAATGAGTTAAAATCTACACATGTGAGGTCAAACTATCACAGACGAGTAAAAATAACTGTTTGTAAAACTGAAATATTACGTTAACCCCACCTCACTCACTGCGGAAGTGCTGCTTTCGCGACTAAGCAGAGAGCACGAGGCAGTTTCTCCTTTTGGCCCCAGGACTACAGAAGTGTGGGAGGATAGATGTATTTTTTCATTGGAATTTACCCAGAGATAAATTCTTTATCTTGGAAAATGCTTTTTTTTTTCTTTCCTTATTTGTTTATTGACTGATTGATTGATTGTTGTTTGAGTTTTTAGTCTCACTCTGCTGCCCTGACTGGAGTGCAATGGCATGCTCACAGCCACCACAGCCTCAACCCGCTGTGCTCAGGCGATCCTTCTGCCCGTCTTCCAGGTAGATGGAACTGCAGGCATGCACCACCACGCCCAGCTAATTTTTTGACTTATTGTAAAGACAAGGTCTCGCCAAGTTGCTCAAGGTGGTCTTGAACTCCTGGGCTCAGGCAATCCCCTCGCTTCTGCCTCCCAAAGTGCCAGGATTACAGGTGTGAACCACTGTGTCCAGCCTAGAAAATTCTTTTCTTGATTCATAATATAGTATGGGTGACCAACTTCATTACCAGAAAGAAAAACAAAAAACAAACAAAGCTATATTTTCCTTGAAAATTGAAATCTTTGGGTTATCTCTTCATTTGCAAAACTTAACAGATGTCCCTGCCTTTTCAGAATTTTGCAGTAATATTGTTTTTGCTGTAAGGTTAATATTTCACTATTCTGATTCAAAAGTCTTCCGAGTTTAGCCAGATTTAATAATATTTGTAGAAATTTCCAGTTCTCTCGGGGTTGTGCTGATGAAGTGCTCAGAGCCTATTACCATTGTTTGTGAGATGATCCTATATACAAAGTGTTGGTATCCATTTCCATTTCCCCAAATTCCAGTGCTTAAAACCGCTCATGACCACACACCTGTGTTTCAATATCCCGACTAACAGTACTGCTACATGAATGATAAATGATGTCATTTCCTCTCTGATGACCTGCGTCATTCATTTTTTCATTTTTTTTCTGGAAAGAATTCTTTCATTTGTTTTCTCCAAAAAGAGAAACTGGGACTCTATGTGTTGCATGTGTCAGACATAAAGAGTTGAAATTTCAAGAATCAAATTAGATGTCTGGTTTGATAGTCAGCCAGAAGAAACCTCCAGGCCCATCTCACTAAGCTTTTTTTTTTTTTTTTTAATTTGACAAGTTTTAAATGAGTTTAAAGTACACACAGTCATCCAAGACAGACTCAGTCACTGTTTCTCTTCATTACATGAGACATGATGCTTTTGTAAGATGAGTCACTTAATACAGACTTCAAAGGCTTGTCTCAAAGTCGGATTTAACTAAGTTACTCTGCATTCCCAGGTCTTCATTCGGAGAGTAGTGATGACCATTCCTGGCTGAAACCAGGTCAAGGCCAGCTTGGCAGCCTTCTGGTACATCTCAGCGGGATGCTTGCACTTCCATGTGCATGAAAGTGGAAACTATGGATGTTTTCAGAGAACACTGGCTCTGCTGAAGTGTCAGGCGCCTAAACTCAAATGATTGCCATCAATATGTTTTAGCACTTCTACTCAGGGCATTTTAATTGCCTCATAAGAGAATGGGTTAAAAGTAGAGAAATCCTGAGTTTCTTAGCCAGTTTCTTACATGCCTCTTGCTTCCCATAGTACTTACTTCACTAAAGTAAGATTCATCACTTTGTATCTGTTATGACTGGTTTTCTGATCTGTTTATCCAACTGGATGACATTTCGTTAAGAGTGAGAAACCACATCCTGTTTATCTTTGAATTCTCTTTAGTTTATAAAAGGACTTCTATTTAAGATTTTTTTGAATATAGTAAGTCATCACTTGAATTTGTACATTTTATGGAAAAGACATGTTACCTAAATCAAAGCAGGCCTGAATTCTGTAACCATGCTGAGACAGAGTGGTTAATTTGGTGACACACTTGATTGATATTTGCTATCTGACTAAATGAATGAGTGAATGCTGAGAAGATAACAGTTTATAGGATTTTAATGGGGAAACCCAAAAGGAAATTTAACTTTAATGGACAAAGTGTATTTTTTAGCATGAAGTAGCTAGAGCTGCGAATCTAACAGGAACTTTTTATGACACTTCTCTGGGTTTTGATGGATTGACTCGTTTCTGTGCCTCCGTTCTCCCTGTCATCCTCCACCACTACCCTGTGATCGCCAAAACACAATTTTTCTTCTGAAACATATCTGTTGAATCCACTCCAGTTTGTTTAAGTGGAGAAAGATTTATTCCAAAGTATTAAATGACTTGAAGAATTTCTTAGGTGATCGTGGAACCACGCCTGGATGCTCCGTGCTCTGGAGCAACACAGCTAGGCAATGACTAATCACACCTGACATTCACTTCCAGCAACTCTTGGAGCTACCTTGCTGCCCAAGGTAGGCCGACATGAACAGGATGCTAGAATCTCCACCACTGTTTCCTCAGGAGAACAGTGTTTCCCAGCACACAACCCTCACCTTAAGCTGCTCGCTTCATTATTCCAAGTTACCACCCATACAACTTTTTGGCAGAGCTAGGTTCTCTAGCTGCGTGAAAGGATTGAAACCTTTTTTCTTTCTCCCTCCTTCTTCCCTCTACCTTTTTTTTTTTCTTCCCTTTTTGTAGCTTTCAGTTTTTGTTACATAACACACGCTAGAAAAGAGTTGATGTGGATGTGGATTTGGTGAGCCAGTCTATAACACCGGCTCATAAAGAAAGGGATAAAAAAATCCTCCACTACAAACAGGGCCTGCCTCAAGGACATACAACCCATGCAGTAATACAGGGTCCATATTCAGAAGGTTTCAAGAGTCGCAGGCTGATTTTATATATTGAACAAATACAAACAGAGCTTTAAAACAAGGCGAAACCTATTTCTTTATTTGTAAGTGAAGTTGTCCAACTTTTTATATGTTAATAACTTTTTTCTGGCTGCTGTCTATGCATATTCTGTCCACTTTTGTCATGATTTATTGGCCATTTTTTCCTTACTGGTTGGTGAGAATTTTTATGTCAGGAAAAATAACTCTTTGTCTGTAATACGCTTTGCATAAAAACTTTTTCTGTTTGTCCTATGTCTTTTGGCTGTTTATGACTTTTCTTTTTTTTATTTTGCAAAAGGACTTTAACATATTAACGAGCAATATCTGTAAAGAAATGACTAACCAACAAGTTAATAATCTGTAGGCAAACAGAAATTCTCACGAGCTGTAACCATCTGAAAAACACTTGCTAAAATGGGGTTTTAAATAGGTAAGATCAGCCGGGCTCGGTGGCTCAGCCTGTAACCCCTCGCTTGGGGAGGCTGAGGTGAGTGGATTGCCTGAGCCCATGGGTTTGAGACCCGCTTGGGCAACTTGGCGAGACCTCATCTCTACAATAAATCAAGTTAGCTGGGTGTAATAGCGCGCACCTGTAGTTCCAGCTGAAGGCTGAGCGGAAGGATCGCCGGAGGCCAGCAGGTCGAGGCTGCGGTGGCCGGGAGAGGCCACAGCACTCCAGTCTGGGCGAGAATGAGACTCCAACTCAAAAAAAAATAGGTAAGATCTAGTATACTTATTTTTCTCATCAACACCATTTTCCAGGGAAATGACTTTATGTTAAAACGTATGAGTTTAAAATACCTTCATGGGATTAGCAGAAGCTAGGTGTTGCCACAATTGACGACCTAACATTTGGAAGGACCTTATTAAATACTTTGATGGGCAGTTTACACTCTACTAAAATATGTTCCAGAAACAGGTGACAAGAGGACACAGTGATGTAGGGACAGTGTCAGAAGGCAGATGAATAGCCAAGGAGCATAGCAGAAGGAACCACATGGAGAGAGAGCAGCATTGCCAGTTTGGGAAAGTCTGACCCAGCATTCCAAGTCAAGCAGGGGTAAATCAGGGGAAGCATTTGTGAACCACACTGTGTAAAGATTACAACATTAAGAAGAGGAAAAGGACAGGGGATGGGCCACATTTAAAACAAGATAATTCACCTGTTTTATAGATAGTGGTGAAACAAAAATGCAGATTTCATGGGATTGCTATAACAAAACATACTTTATGGTGACTTGCAAGCAGATAATCATGGTGGGATGCAGATTACTCTTACCACTGGTTTATGTCCAATCGGAATGATTATCTGTAAAATGTAGTGTCAGAGTCTAAATGTACACTGCAAATTTCATCACTTGTACGCTCAGCCCATAAGTGAAAACAAGAATGGGACCAGCTGCAGTTATAAATCATGGCTGTCAGGAGGAGACCCGGGGGGTCTTCCCTGTGGGAAACACACACAGCAGGTATGTATTAGGCAAAGGCATGTTTCCAAGACTGCTTCTGGGGAGGTACGGCATAACCAGCAAGACCAAAGCTTCTGATTCTTAAGGACCAGGCTCATCCTGGGTCTGAGATAAAAAGTATTCCGTTTTCTTAGTGGGTAGCTGCTCCAGAGATCTTCTTAAAGAAAACCAACAGGCAAACTTAGAAAACACAGTGTCATCATGGACTGGGAGGCGGAGCGGGCTCTAAGGTTCCCAAGTCTATGCTTTGGGCTCAAAGGGAGTCCTGACTCTGCAGAAACCTCCTTCCATCCTCTGGCCTCCCACTGCTGAGAAATGCTACATAGCAATGTCCTGGGCATCATACCCTTTTTTTATTTCTGAAGATGAAGTTCACAAATAGAATAGAGTATATAGAAATTAAGAATTTACTCAATTTTCACTGAAATGAAAATAGAGTTCTCTGATAATTTGATGATTTCCATTTCATTCATTTAATCAACAAACATGTATTAAATGACAAAAATACTCTATACTGCCATGAGAATATCAAAGTTTCTGCTACTATGAAGAACACATTTCAGAAAGTGGCAGAACTTAGAAATGAAACTAACCAGTGAGAGGCCGAAAAAATCAACAGTCTATCTGAATCAATAACTTTGTTCTATAATAAGTGAGCGATATTACTGAAGAAGTGCAAGTCGATATATAAATATTGGGTACAAGTGGGTTCATAAAGGAATTTGCACATACACCCCATGAAGGCTGATCCACAGCCTGCCATCCAAACTCACTCAGTTTTCTCTCACTTCCATAAAAGACACCCCCTGCCATGTGACCACAGTAAAATCCTCATGTGACTACAGGTTGAATTAATCATTTCTCATACAGAAAAAGAGAAAGACAAGCACTTTGCTGCAAGTCACAGCATTTAGACTAGAGTTCATACGAGCGATTTTTTTTCCTATTGTTTTTGTATCTTATGTTTGTTCAGAGCTTTCATCTCTAAATCAGGTAAAACTTTGTCCTTCCTTTGATGCCAACAAAAAAGTGATTTTTAAGCATGTCTCGATTAGTTCCAAAAAGAAAAAAAGAAGTGCCCATATACTGCCCATTCATAAATCATTCCCTTCTAATCAACAGACTTATAATTAATATTCACTACAGAGAGGTAAGAATTACAATCCCTTCAAAGCAAAGAGGCCTCAACCAGGCAGAATGACTATTCTGTTTAATGAACATAATAAGGTGTTAGTGTCCTTCTCAACTGGTTAGGCTAACTAGAATTATCACAACACCTCACATCACAAAAATGTTCAGTTTCACAAATATTTGTATACAATGTTGAAATGTAAAAAAAGAGTTGGAGATGTGGAAACAAATTTGGCAAAAAAAGTTGAAACAAATATTTATGTATAATGCAAAGATGTGTCTAATTCTTTGACATTTGACACCAAAGTTGTTTCTATGCAACACAAAGTAAACAAGAAAATTATCTAATCCTATAACGCGGGCTAAAAATGATTAATACGGTCATATCATTTGGTGGCTTTGGTCAAACAAATAACCAAATATGTAATGTATTATCTGCTTTTAAAAATCTGAAAAATGGTGAAGTTCAATCCTAACTAACAATATAACAATTCAAATGTAAATTCTGGCAAGGCCTTTTTAAGGATAAAGAAACCAATTTTCTGCCATTCATATGTGTGCAATATCTGTTCAAGTCCATTAGAGGCAACATCCAAGCTAGCAAGGGTGAATAAATGAGCTGCTGTTACGCAAGGGCAATTGTTCATGGCAGAGCTCCAAACTTTTTCAAAAGGTTGTGTGTGTGTATGTGTGAGTGTGTGTATATGTGTGTAGTGTTGTGCTTATGCTGTGCATTTTTTTCTGGAAAACAAAACGTATGTACCTCACAGTTACATTTTTAAAGTTATAATTATTGAGCAAGTTTATAAAGCTATGAAGATCACTAATCCCTAAAGTAAAAAGACAAATTTTGTCTCAATAGTTTCTCTTTCGCCTATATGAAGCCAGAGAGTTGGTAGAACTCCATGTCCAGACATCTAGCAGAAAAATTCCATAGCACGACCTCAGTGCATCACTAAAAGAAATTCAATATTTCACAGAAATTTAAAATTGCATTATTTTATCCGTTTCTCATCAAGAATAAGTATACGATTTCTTCTACAAAGCACAGATCCTAAAGAGCAAACTATCCCCTAATCTTAGTGTATCTGTAACTTGGATGCGTTCGTGGTATCTTAACTTTTTCTTGGTGTGCCCTGATTCACTGCCTTCCTGCTGCATCGCAGAATTATTTGGCACAGGACAGGTGCTCGGAAGTTGAGGAGTGTGGGAATGCAAAATGTGCATCCACTTTGGGAGACAGTTTGGCAGTTTCTTGCAAAACTAAACATACTCCTCTCATACAATCCAGCAATCGCACTCCTTGTTATCCACCCAAATAATATGAAAAGTTATGTCCACACAAACCCTTGCATACAAATGTTTACAGCAGCTTTACTCATAAGTGCCAAAACTTGGAAACAGCCAAGGTGTCCTTCACTAGGGAAATTCATTAGCAAACCGCGGTACATCCGGGTTAAAAAGCAATGAGCTATCACGCCACAAAAAGATATGAAAAAATTGTAAATGCCTATTGCTAAGTGGACGATGCCAATCTGCAAAGGCTAGGTACTGCGTAACTCAAGTTGCATGGCATTTTTGAAAAGACAAAACCATAGACAGTAAAAATACCAGTGATGGCCAGGAGTTTGGAGGGAACGGAGGTAGACATAAGTAGGTGGAGCACTGGAGATTTTTAGGGCAGTGAAACTATTCTGTATGATAAAGTAATGGTAGATACATGTCATTATACATTTGTTAAAACCCATAGAAAGTGTAAATCAAAATGTGAACCCTAATGTAAACTACGACTGTAGTTAATGATAATGCACCAAGACTAGCCCATCAATTGTAACAAATGTACCACACTAATGCAAGATGTTAATGATAGAAGAAACTGGAAGTGGTGGATGACAGGGGAGAAGGGAGTATTATGAGAACTTTCTGTACTTTCCAGTCAATTTTTTCTGTTAACTTAAACCTGCTCAAATGAAGATACATGGAAATAAAAGGAGCCAAGGAGTCTTAAAAGTATATTGCTCTATAAGATTCTATAAGAATATTAACTGTGCTGTTTCCAAGCCATAACCCCCAAATCTCAAACACTGAGAATTCACTACATCCTAATAATCCGAATGGTCTGGATCATTCAAAAATCTACACCTCACCTACAGAGATCTTTTCTAGGTTGGAGTTCATCTACCCACAAAGAGAACAGAAGCCCACTTCCTAAAATAAGAAAGGTAGACCCTACTGACAGCCAAATAACAACTAGGGCTAGAGCCTAGGGAACTGAGCAAAGGGAAAATTAAACTTACAATCAAACTCCTTTTAGGCTTAACAAGAAACCCATGAATGAATAACAGCATTAGTCACCTTTGGCTCAAGAAGTTAGTCAATCAGCAAGCTAGATTACCAGGAATCCCTAATTAACTTCTTTCCAGAAATTTCCTAGCTAACTGGCATTCATTGTGAAAGCAAACCCTCCTTCTGACATGCACATATGTTAACGCGCCATTGTAAAAGTTCAGGGTAGTTATTACTGAGTTGTCACAGGCTCATTAATTATCCACTATACTGTATTTAGCTTAACTCTGGTAAATCTTTTTTAATTGCCCAGCCTGCATTTACAGAGCATCTTTATTTAACATGATCCCAACTCTGTTTATGTTTATGCCTTTTCCAATAACTCATTAAATAGCGTGCTTAACCAGTACTATCAGAATCTTTAGTGAGAACCCGGCCAAGTCCACTGAAGCACTTTCATTCACTCATTCACCCTAGAGTCTTTTAAAATTCTGAGGACTTTGCAAGTCCACCCCTCATCCTTTTTCCTGCCTCTAAAGAGTGCAGGAGACTTCCTTCTCCAATATTTCCAAACTTCAATGCAATCTTTCCCACTTTGAAAATGTACCTGCTTGAAAATACATGTCCGAGTATGTTCCCTGAGCCTCCTGTGACAATCAGTGCTGTCCATTCAGAAACAGAAGTGAGTTTAGATTCCTTAGGAAAGCACCCAAGGAGCTGGTTGGTTTGGCCCCAGACTCCCTTCTCATCTACTGATGTTCCTTCCCTCATCTCTTCCATTCCAACCCTCTACACAGTAAAGCATAAAATAAAGTGTTCTTGCCAGTCCTTTCTTTCTGCTTGACATTCTTTTCAGTTCCACCTAAAAGTTACACTCTCTGTGAAACCTTCCAGGCAGAAGTCCCCCATACCTCCCATGTTCTCCCTGACAATTCCATCCCTGCCATTGTTGATAACACATGACATCTTTGAGGCCTATCTGGTTATGAATGTGAGACTTTTTCAGGACAGTGAATTCCTTGAAGTCAGAGAGTACATTTCATTAATCTGTGTGTGCCCAGAGCCCACACATAGTGAATGCTTGATAAATATTTATTCAATGAACAAGCAAAGTATCTGAGTTTAATTAAATCAGTTTGCTTTTTTCAGCATATCTTAACCTATATAACCACACCTGTATCACACATATATACAGAAGAAAATCATTTTGCCAATACTATAAATATGTATGTTTCTAGAGCATATTACTGGGGATCAAAAACTTAAGTAAATTAGAACCCATTTCATATCATGAATGTTAGGGCACAGATAGGGTGAGGGTGGATGGATGGAGCGGAAAGAGAGGTGGAAGGGTGGGGCAGCATCGCCGGAGCCGCCAAACCAGAGGTGTGTGCTGGCAACCCAGAGATCCGAGTAATGCAAAAAATTACAACACACAAAGAGGTGAGAGAAGAAAAGATTTATTTAAGATAAGATCAGTCCCCAAAGACAGGGAGAGGACCTACACTCTAGATGAGTGTGGCCCTGCAGGCCTCCGAGTCCTGTCTTAAGTTCTTTCCCCTGGAGATATTGCAATCAGGTAGACATGACTGCCGTGACTTTCTTATCAACCACCTGCGAATGTCTTGGAGAACCTATGATGCAGAGACTTATTAATGTCTGTCCATATTATCACAGCCCCTAGAGAAAGGCGTGACAAGGATTCCAGTGCTCTTGCACCTTCTGGAACGACATTCCTTAGAGCTAATGGAGGGTGCACTTCCCCCTATCTCCCATGCATTCCCAGTGGGTAGCTTTGGGGGATCCTTGACTTCCCTGTAGATAGTGCCCAATTTACTAGAAGATTGAATCCCCACCTGTTCTCCCTCTAAGCGGTCATAACTTTTGTAATGACAAGTTTCATGACTTTTACAATCCTTGCCCAATGCATGATGTCTTAGGCTTTGTAAATTCCCCTTACTCTAGGCAAGCTGATTGCCACTATGAGAACCCTTGGAAACCTGGCACCAGGAAGTCTGATTCTGAAAAGACAAAGTTGGCAAAGTTAATTTTATCTGAAGTGTGCATTTCTCCAAAAGTATAGCTTCTACATTCTCATCATTGTATTAAGGTTTAGGAAGAAGATTTAAAAAACGTATTTCCCGCTCTCAATCTATTCTTTCAATGAACATTAAAAAACATATTTGGAAATCACCTAGTCTCTCTGGAAAAACTATGCTTTGTGAAAGAAAAAAGGATACTGCACCTTTTTCATGAAATGCTACAAATAAAAATAATTAAAATCAGAACCAGACTGCAGTTGGTGAGCCCTTTTAACACAAGCCAGATCCACTTTTCAGGGGCATCTTCTAAATAAGCCCAGTGGAATTCTTTTGGTCCTTAAAAATCATGAACATTTGGAATTACTTATCCAAAGACTATCTGTATCTGATTGTGAAAATTTTGAATTGCATGCATTTGAGAAGGACGAATCTTCTGGCACTTGCATATGCCAGACTGTTGGAGTTGGTCCTCTGAGAGAGCTTAGGAGGTAAATTTGAAGTTATGTTACACAGATGTAAACCCTGGTGGTCTCGGAGAGAGAGGTGACTGACAGAGGGGCTGTACCTTGCGTGCTTGTGGTGAAATGCATAATTCATGAACATATGCGGGATAGACTGCTGCTAGTATATGCAAAGTGTGATCACATGCAAAATGAGGATATAAATACAGGTTGAGTACACACTATCCACATGGGAAGGGAGCCTGCTTGGCATTCTTTAGTGCCATGCATTTCCCAGTGGAAACACCATGCATTTTTACCAGTAGGTATCAAATTTGATATATTACAGATAAAGTGGATCTATAGTCTCTGTGTTTGAAGTTTGGTGTGAAATATCAATCCCAGGAGTGGTTTAGTAGAAATCTAGCCCAGGTCAATAAAATGTGAATATTGTTCCCTAAGCAGATATTCGACAAGGTGTATAAAAGAATGGATATGCTTAGTTTAGGTACCAGTTTTCAGAGAACAACAGAGTTAGCAGGAACTTTGAAAATGATCTGCTTTAACTCCCACCAGTCATTTTATAGTTGAGATGTTAATAGCACAAAGTTAAGATGCAAATCTGACCTCCTTCATCAGAAGGGAGTGTGTCTCTCCTCCTCCTGGTGGTCAGGGGAAACATGCCACAGTGGTCTTACCTAGTTCCCACCAGTCTAAGAGTAAAATTGAACGAATGCATTGCCATTTTCAGCACAGTCTGAAAGGTCAGGAAATACTTGCCAAAGTGATTCCCTTGGATTAATCATGGAATAGTAAGATATAGCGAGAAAAGCATGAGATTTGAAAAGAAAAATCATGAAATGAGCCTGGGTACTTGTGACTCAATAGCTGTGTGCACTTGGGCAAGTCTCCTACCTTCTCTGAACCTCAGCTGGTTCATCTTCAGCTGGGAACAACAATAACACCCACTTGAAGAGAAGACTGGATGGTTTAACACGAACGAATGCGCATGACAAGCTACAATGACACTTACAAAGATTGGCTTCTTTATTAAACTTCCAAATAAGCACAGTGTGTAGCTAGGCCTTAAACAAGGAAGGAAGCAGAGGAGACAATGATCGTTACTCACATTAGGGGTTTTGTCTCCTAAAGAGTTAGCTTTTACCAGCAGGCAATCTTATTTGCAAATCTGTCGAGTAAACTTGCCTCAGCAGTGAAACAACTCACTGCCTTTTCCCTAGTAAACTCTTATCTACTATTTTGGAACATTTCACTTTGGACTTCCCTCTTTTCACTCCTCAGGAAGGTCAGACACCATCTATCTCAGCATGCCTAATAGAATAGAATAATGTAAGCCATATATGTAATTTCAATCTTCTGGTAGCCACATTTTAAAAGGAAAAAAAAAGTGAAATTAATTTTCATCATATATTTTATTTAGCCCAATATATCCAAAACATTATTGATTCAACATGTAATCAATATAACAATGACTAATAAGATATCTATTATCCTTTTTTCATACTAAGTTTTCAAAATCCCCTGGAAACTTGACATTGAGAATATACCTCAGTAGGGACTAGACAGATTTTAAGCTCTCAATCATGAACGCAGGTAGCAGGGATCATATGGAAAAGCCTTGCCAGTCTAGAACCTAGCAGGATGACCACAACTACTGACAAAGCAGACTAAAAAAAATTAACTTAGTAACTCTCCATGGAAACATGTAAGAACACTGAACCAAAAATCACATCCTAATATAAAGATGGGGGAAGGAACCCTAGCAACAGAAGTGACTGCATAGCAACCCCAGTTGTTATAAAAAGGGAAATTATAAAACTATTACCTTGAAAGGGGGTATTGCAGGGAAGTTCATCCTTTTCTGTCTTGTTTAACATGAAATAAAGAAATCAATAATGTCTACATAAATACATATCTTCTAAGGCACCATTCTCATTATCTCTTTATTCTAAAATATAGATGCTGACATATTTAGTCACACTGTTGAATGTCATATATTTCACTTAGGAAGACAAATGGTAAAGCATGAAATCAAGTTGAGCCCTCATATTTCTTCTCACAGTATATCTGTGCCTTGGGCATTGTGGGTCACTGTGAGAAGGGAAATTGTACAGAGAGAGGGCTGTTCACCAGAAATCTTTCTATATGATTTTATATAAATATCCAGCTAACTTCTGGCTAGAGTTTAGGGTCCCAGATCTGGAGTTCTAGTTCCTTTTCTTTTTTTTTCTCATCCTACTTCAGTTTTTCTTTCCCTGTATAGTCACAGAGGCTCCTTGGAATGTCCGACTAAAACCTGAGGTTGAAGGATACCCAGAAACCTGCCCTTCCTCTCCACTGTCCTCTCTACCCTACACAGCCTTTGTGACCACTCCCATGACTGCTTCTTTTACCAGAAAATATAAATGAGAAGGCTACCACCATCCCACTCCAGTTATCTGAGCAAAGACAGCAATTATTATGTCTTAGTGAGAACCCTTCACTCTCTACTCTCAGTGTCTGTTGGGTCTGAAGCCAGCGGTTCCCCCAGCACCCACCGCCTCCATTGTGAGGCCTGGTTCCTCTCGCCACCTCCATCTACTTTGATGACCCCAGTCCTAGTACCCAAATGACATAAGGTCTAAAAACCACATAAAACAGAGAGGTACAGTCAACACGCTGAATTATTTTCTTGGAGATTGGTTCTGAGATGTGAAATTGTAAAATAATGGATTTTTAATAAAGACTTGAATCTTTTCCTTTGCCAATGGGAAAAAAAATCACATTTTGCTTAAAATACTGTCTGTAAAATCATTCCTTTGTTTGTGTGTGCATGCACCCCTATCACCATTAGTTTCTAAGCAACAACCCTCTCTGTCATACTAGGTGAGCTAACTTTGGTGAGAAAGTCAGTTACAATATCTGAAGCAATCATATTTTCCATTAATTTTCAGCTCGGATCAGGCTTTCCTGACCACTGAGCTGAAAGGTCCCTCCTTTGTAGTAACAGTAGTTGCTCCATGCTTTTCAAACTCAAATATGCAAAATAAACACCTAAGGATCTTGTTAAAGTGCAGGATGTGATTAAGTATGTCTAAGATATACTAGAGATTCTGCATGTCTGAGAAGCTTCCAAGAGATGCCAAAGTGTGGGTCTGCAGGTCCCATTTCAAGTAACAAGACCACAGGTCTATCCTCATCATGTCTTCACCAAGACAAATTTGGGGTCAATGACCATGACTAGCCGCCTCCTTTCCCAGTCAGTAAACTGTATGAGATCATACTTTTTAAATATATGTATCTTGCTGTAATCTCAAGCAGATGGTTGTGGAGTCTATGAATAAAGGGTTATCATTGATCACTTATGTGAGTTGTTCTAGTCTCAGTCAGTCTATTCTCAGATCACAATGGTGAGGCAATGATCTAGTCAGTGGGCTGCTAATGAGTTTGTATGTGGTCCATATTGTTGAGTTAGAACCTGCCTGCAGTTCCAGCTCTCTGCCGTCCTGACAGAGGGATTACAACTCGACCTCCAGTCTCGGGCCTGGCTCTCAATGTTTGGTCAGGCAAACATTATATATTGTGAACATAAAACAAGCAAAGTTACCTTCAGTTTTACATTTTGAAGCAAAGTCATCATAGCTTGCTTTCTTTATGCCCTTGATTTCAGACTCTCGCTTATCTCTACTATTAGTAAATTTATTTCTGGCCCTCTTTTGGGATCCCAGGTTTTGAATACATTCCCCATTTGTGATAATATTATGTGCTTTGGCCTTGACTTTCTGGACGCTGACTTCTTGACTACTTCTGATAACACAAAACCCTCTGGTCAAACACCCTAGAACCACAGACGCCATTGGTGCCCTCAATATCAAGTTGATCCCATAAATCTGACCATTATCACAACTCAAGTTCTGCCTTCTTTACTCCTAGAATGACCTCATCTAACAGGAGCCTGGCCTGACTGGTAAAGCCCTGCTTTGAGCTTTGCTGTGACGCGTCTTATAATGGAAGTTAGTATAATCTTTCGACTCCTTCTTCCAAGGGCTGAAAATTTGCTATCTGATTATACAATAAAATTGTTTATTTTTGTTCATTTATCTCATGGCTAAATTCTTCCTCCTTAAGCTAATAGATGCATGCATTTTGAAAAACACCCTAAGCTCCTATTAGCAGAATAGGGAATGTGACGCGCTATTTTCTAAAATATTTGAACATGCTTGCTTGATAAAAACCTTCAGCCTTCCTCCCACTTACTCATTTGATTTTAACCTTATTTTGAAGTAGGGAGATAATATATCCTTAAATAATTGCAACTGTTGATGACTTTCCAGAAGTAAGAACACAACTAATACTTATGCTTTCATTAAGATGGTGTTAGATAAGCCACAGCCACCTAGAACTCAATTTTTCAAACCTAACCATTACTCCATCAGAAAAAAAATACCATCGGATATCTGTGACTGCCACTCTTAATAGTAGTAAATCCCCTGAAAATACAAAACCTACGGGGCCCACTTCCTAAATTACATTATAAAAACAGATCCAAGTATTATAAATTGCTTGGGAAAGTCTAGAATTGACCTACATTTTAAAAACTGATTGGTATTAATTTTACTTTTGCAAAACAGGAAATTAATTAATGAGCTGAAAGTCTATCAAAACAAAAGAAGCCTTTACAAATCCTTTCCCTGCCTCACTGAAGGATTATTTCCTCATTGTTACTGTCACATTCACATAGTGACAATGCCATGAACTAATGATAGAAGTTATAGAGAATCATTTAGTTACTGTAACTACAACTGCTGCCTTTGCTTTGATGAATGACTCTCTGCTGTTGAAAAGAAACTTGAAAAGTAAAGAATTCATCCCCAAACCAACATCCTTATTCACAGCGATTATCTGAGCTGCAGAAAAAGAAAGTCAGGCTGCTTTTCACATGGATGAACTCTGTCAGATTGGTGGTTCAGAGAGGTGACTTTGTCCTTCTTAAATAGAGTAGACTTGACGGGAAGTCAACCTAAAGTCATCTCAAGTCTTTCTGGAGTCATGTTCACTATGGATCCTACTTCTTCTATACGTGCATGATTTTCTATTTGACTAATTCTCATTCAGCCCACAGGATGTCCACTGCTTTATTTATATTAAAAGATTCTCCTGACAGGGAATTATGGTGTGTGCATAAATTAAACAAAAGAAGTAGAACTGAGTCAAACAGCCCACTTATGAAAGATAAAGATGAGAAAACAGTATGACACACTTAGCTCAGATCATTTAAAAATAGATGCTTAATTTTTTTTTTAAATTTAAAATCTGAAATATTGGCATGGGGTTAAAAAACGTTCAGTTTCACCACAAATTTCTAACATCCTAGAATTCAGGGAATTCCCATCCAGGGAATGCTAATGCAATGCTCTCTCCTTCTACCAGAGTATACCTATGTTTAACAAGTATAGACCTAGATATCATAACTTTGTATAGAGTTTAAATTCAATTTTCAGCATATTAAAGCAGTGAGAGTATAACCCAGGACAAGCTTTTAATTTAAAAGCAAATCTAGCTCTGACAACTATCTTCTCATTAACATAATGGATAGTATTTTTTAAGTCTGTGAAGTGTTGTTCTTATTTGTTGATCATAGCACTCCAGCTGTGCATACCTCACCACATGAAATGTAGATGGTGATTTGGTCTTCCCAATTCTATATGATATATCTTAGATTTCATGATATAGAACACTCTTAACATCAGTTTTAAACACTTAGTTTTTAAAACACTTAGTGTTTTAATAAAAATGGTTTTATTTAATTACAATTAAACAGTGGAAATGACATAAAGTTAGTTGCATTACATAAATAAGTGCAAGATTCTGTCTGCATGTATAAATAATACCAGTTTTGAGGGGCTTACACATTAATAATATCCACTCTGGAAAGTCACCTATAGATGTCCTTTGAGTTATCTAAGCAGAAAAGCTATAAGAGTTGCCTTAGAAGAGCATGCACAGACATTCTTATGCATTATACTCTAGGTACTGGACAAGTAAAAAAAAAAATGTGTAATAAGAGCAGAGTTAGAATTTTAGACCTAGAAAGAGCCTAGGAGGCTGGGCACCATGGCTCAGCCTGTATTCCCAGCACTTTGGGAGGCCGAGGCGAGAGGATTGCCTGAGCCCGGGGCTTCGAGACCAGCCTAACAACTTGGTGAGACCTCATCTCTATAATAAATCACACACACACAAAACTAGTCAGCCATGGTGGTGTGCGTCTGTAGTTCCGCTACTTAAAAGGCTAAGGCGGAAAGATCGCCTAAGCCCAGCAGGTCGAGGCTGCCATGGCCATGAGAGTACCACTGCACTCCAGTCTGGGTGACAAGAGTGAGACTCCAACTCAAAAAAAAAAAAGAACCTAGGATATTATTTTTAAAAATCACATCATACAGGGAAAAAAACTAAGACCCAGAAGGAGGAAACCCAAGGAAGTTTCAAACTTTGTAGGGCCCAAGATCTGCGCTGTGTCATCTATACACACAGTGACACATAGCCCAGAGCAGTTGGGTGCCCTGCCTGGGATCTGCAGCTACTGGGGGCCAAATAATCTCCTCTGACACCCCATTTAGTCCAGTTCCCCAAAGGACAGACACTGCTTTAAATAAGCTCTATCACTGATATTCTAACTGTGAACCTCTCCCTCCACTAGACTAGAAAAGACCTGCTGGTGTTATCCAGACCACTACGAGGAAGTTTCTGGACTGATTACTTTCATTTTACCCCTTCTTTAGTTTCTCTTGCAATGAGCAATTTGTATTAATTCTGTACATATACTAGAGAGGTGGAATTAGCATTCATGATTATAAGAATTATCGTGATGATGGTAGTGGTGGGAGTAGCAATGTAGGCTGAAAACTTTCTTTGAGTAGCTACAAGAATAAAAAAAATACCAAAACCATTCTGTACATAAGTATATTCTCAGCCAGTCAAGCATACAGAAGAATTCAACGAAAAATGCCCATCAGATAGCTTCCCCACACTGACTATTCAATCAACAAGAACAGGAAGGCAGAGCTGGGCTTTGAGATGCATTTTTCTCACAGGGTAACAAGAACTTCATGAAATTTAGCCCAATTTCCCTAATACTAGTAATCTAAAAAAGAGCTGGGATGATTTGTCCTGTCTTTTTCAGATAACATTGCACCTTTTCTGATTCACTGTACCTTTAGAAACTCAAAGAAGCAACCAAGCAGCAAGTTTAACAACACTTCATAAAGAAGGATAATGTCTGAGTTTTATTCACAGATCAGTAGGCATTCACTGAACATTTATTCTTATTCATGTAAGTTCCACCACCCCTAGAGTAACTGCATGAGGACTTGTCTATGGTCTTCGCTCCTGACCTGCCATGCAATCAGTTACCAAGGACACCAAGATGTTTTGGGATGAGAGCACTTGTTATAGTGGTCAAAATTATGCAATGCTACTTAAGAGAATATTTCCTATTGAGTATTATTAAATGTGATTTTTCCTAAATTCCAACAACACATTAGAACTATTTTACAAGGTCGCACAAAAACATCCTTCATGACTTGCATCATATTGAACCTTATATGTGATAATGCATAAGAATAATAAATCCAATTCTAATTCCTAGTTTTGCTTCTATAGGTCCAGTTAGTATGCCACACGAATTTCTAAAGTAAGTCAAAGAAATGTGTTAGTCAGATTAGCCAGTAAGTCCATGGAAAGGAAAATTATTCTATTATATGTTATGCAGTGATTAGTGCTATTTACACTCACTGGAAGACTAGCTCATTCAAACTGGAACACACAGAACATTTAATAGCAACTTGTGTGCTTAGATATTCCATCATGCAGAAGTTTTTTGTAAGTGATTGAGCAAAGACTTTCAAAGCTATTGCCCCAAGGATTTGTGGACACTGCATAAGGCTGATAGTACATATTTGCATAGATGCTACATTCAACTACTCCGTTAAGGTAGTCTGAAATTTTGTTGGGGAGTAATAAGTAAAAAAAAAAATTCAACCTTGTGAAGCAAACAGTTCATAGTCCAAGTGAGTGAAAATAATGCACCACCTTTGCACTAGTTATTGTAAATGTACCACATAATATACCCACCACATAGATTTATACATATATCATTCCAGTTCAAACAGAAACTCAAGTAAATGCACAAGGAGCTGTCTGATTGTGTGTGGATTTATATCCGTCAGCTAACTCAGAGATTTTCATGCCAAAGGCAGCACTCAGGGACATTGTACAGATTTGTGATGCTCCAGGGAAGATACCGGGACTATAAACCCATGAATAGATTTTAAAGTGTTGCAACTGCAGTGTTGAAAAAAATTCGACTTATTTTATTCACAAGAAAAGCAAAGGTTAGTCTGCAGTATTTGGAGCACTATGTAATTATGGAAATTGTCATAAAATCTCAGACAATCTTCCAATGCAACCCTCTGGATGATAGTTAAAGTCTCTCTGTCACATCTCTGTCTAATTTTCTGAACCATGCTTAGACACTCCAGTGATGGGAAACACCCTGCTTCCAAGGAATCAAGGTTGGTCTGTGGCTACCTTTGACTCTTTAATAAACGCTTCCTTATTTCAGTTCAAAATATCTTCTTACAGGTCTCACTCATTTTGTCTTAGATGGCTGATACCAAGTCAAATGCCTCTTCCACATGACAGTCCTTCAGTATTCACCAGAGAGCTCTCAAATTTTCAGGTTTCTCCCCTACCTAATCATTCTCACTGTCAACAACCATTTTCATATGTTTTTTTCCTTCCATATCAGCATTGAATTCTAGCCTAAAATCTGTCCACAACTGTATGACCCAAAGAAGACAACATTTAAAATTCTCTATCTCAGCCGGGCTTGGTGGCTCAGCCTGTAATCCCAGCACTTTGGGAGGCTGAGGTGAGTGGATTGCCTGAGCCTGCAGGTTCGAGACTCACCTGGGCTTGGCAAGATCTCATCTCTACAATAAATCAAAAATTAGCTGGGCATGGTAGCACGTGCCTGTAGTTCCAGCTATTTGGAAGGCTGAGGCGGAAGGATCGCCAGAGCCCAGCGGGTTGAGGCTGCAGTGGCCGGGAGCGGCCACTGTACTTCAGTCTGGGTGCCAGAGTGAGACTCCAACTCAAAAATAATAATAATAATAATAAAATTCTCTATCTCAATTTCCACACATGCAAAAATGAAAATCTACCTCAAAGATTCTTCTGAGACTCAAATGCAAAAGAAAACATGGAAGCTCTTTGGAAATTTAAAAGTGCTACAGAAATATAAGGAACATGTTTCTATGGATCAGAAGACCTAAATTTCAATCAGGTAAAGACCACTATAAGCCGGGCTCGGTAGCTCAGCCTATAATCCCGCGCCTTGGGAGGCTGAGGTGAGTGGATTGCCTGAGCCTGCGGGTTCGAGACCCACCTGGGCAAGCGAGACCTCATCTCTACAATAAATCAAAAAATCAGCCGGGCGTGGTAGCACGCGCCTGTAGTTCCAGCTACTCAGAAGACTGAGGCGGAAGGATCGCCGGAGCCCAGCAGGTCGAGGCTGCGGTGGCCAGGAGCCGCCACTGCACTCCAGTCGGGGCGACAGAGTGAGACTCCAACTCAAAAAAAAAAACAAAAAACAAAAAAGACCACTATATCCTAAAGAAAGTCAAAATCTCTTGAAAAATGATCTCAAAATAAATTTTTGCCAAGAATTTCCTTTGGTATTATATAATAAAAATTTCAATCCACCTGTTTTTCTGAAAAATGATTCTTTCACCATCATGAGTCTATTTACATGTCCCAATAACACCCAAAACTCAAAGCTTGCAAAGTCAATGAATTTCCATGAGTGGTGGTGACATGACTGATTCAGAGCTGAATTTGATGACATATCCTCTAAAACTTTCAACTTTCTGTGACTCCTTTGAATAAAACAATTTTTAACACTTTTGTTAACAACTTTTAATACTTTTTTAGACAATTCTCATTCCTTATAATTCTTCAAAAGCTTGTTTATGCCTTTAGAATAAAATCTAAATTCCTTTCATTATCTAGTCCAACAGACTCTCCATCATCATATTTAGCTACTCTCCCTCACTCATGGTGTATTTAGAGCACACATTTGCCTTGTTCATTCTTGCCCTTCCATCTTTATGCATGGTATCCAGGGCTCTAAAGTCAACGTACCACTTTATTCAGATAGCATTTTTTCTCACCATTCAAACCTTTGCTCGGACATCCTTTCTTCCAGAGAGTCTTACCTAAACCATCAGGATGGTCTGAGTTTCCTATTCCCATCACAGTGCTTCCTTTCCTCTGTTAAGATTGTTTACTTTTCTGTCTTCCTCACTAGACAGTAGATTCCTTGAAAATATTTGTATTTTTTTCTTTTGGGGATAGTTAGTAACTACTATAGTGCCTAGCTTATAGTAGGTACTCAACAAATGCTGAATGAAAAAAGTAATTAACATGCATTCAGAGACAACACAAATACACAGAAAATAACAATAAACTCAGCAAATGGCACCAATCTTGCCTGACCTATGTCAGAATTCAGGACTAACTCAGAATCAATAAAGACCTTTCTCAATAGTCAAAAGTGTAGCCTATACCCTCTCTGTTTTTCCACCTAATCCTTATCTTTAGAATCTCTTTATTATTTGCAAATAACTTTTTGCATGTAGATATACATTATGCTATTTAATCATTAAAACTACAACAAGATCATGCTCCTTAGCTGTGATTTAATGCAACAACCTCAGTATGTCCAAATGGTATAGTAAGAAAAGCACTGAACTGAAAGTCGAAAATTCTGAGCTCAAATCCCTGCTCTATCACCTAACTACTAATTAAGTGGTATGTTAATAGAAAGGTCCCTTAATTGTCTAAACTGTAGCTCCCTTTTCCTCTTTGCCAGCCCCAGTGAAGGTAAATTTTTCTTTTTTTACGTTGTCATTACTATCCAAGTTGGCATTTGGAGGTAGCCAACTGAGTCAGAAAAAGCGAACACATTATGGTAAAATGGGCCAGGTTTTGAATCCTAGCTATACTACATGATAGTTGTATACTTAACCTCTCTGAGCCTGTTTTCTCACATATAGATATACTTTCCTCTTAGTTTATTGTAAAACTTAGATGAAATAAAAATTATCAAAACCTGTATAGACATTCAAAGTGCCAAGTAAAATTCTTATTATTCTTTTTGGCCAGGTTTGAGAATGGCATATTTCTCAAAGTGCTTTGTATGCATGATTAAAAGATTTAATAAACGTGCCTTTAAAAAATTATCGACAACTGTATATTAGCTTGTTAAAAGTTCTCAGAAGTCCCACTATAGAGAGATCTGTTTAACTTTGTTTAACCTATAATTTCCCCAGTGTATTTGAACATGGAACACACTCAATACCTTCTGAAATATTGAGCTTCACAAGACCAGAACAAATTGCATTTCCACCAAGTCTTTTCCACATAATTTTCATGAAAGAGATTCAGAAACAAAACTTTAAACAATAAAAAAAAAGTAAAAATATTTCCCACTCAACCATCCATTGACCTATTATTGACAAAGTGTATACTTTCTAGAAAACAACTAAATATGTACACACATAAAAGAAATTTAGACAGAATTTTAAGAGTAAATTTTATAAATTCTGAAGAAAAAATATATTTTGATGCAATTGATCATGAATGTGAAGACTCATTGGGCAGTTGTGAACCCCACTGACTAAACTGCATTCTTAGTAATTTCTGGACTCTTATAAAAAAATAAGAAAGCAAAATACTTTCTAATTCATGCACAGGCACAGGCACAGGCACAGTTCTTCTCACAAGATAACAGAAGTTCACTTCATTATTTCAAATGGCTCTTTCGCATTATCACCTCTTGTGACTTTAAAAGCTGCCATTAATTTCCCATTAGTAAGCTTTAATTAAAATGAATGTGTATCGTTGCTTTTAGCAGTTGCATTTGTAATTCATGTATAAATGCATGCAAATCCTGTCCACGATGTTTCCAATGGGTACTTCTGAACAAGCAAACACTTTGATGTTATTTCAAAAGATTTTATCTACATAAAGCTTTTAGAATCTGGCCCTTCCCTAAAATAACTAGAATTTCATGGAAATACAATGAATAGTTACCAACCTAGCTAAAATCTATTTTATTGATCCTAGAAAGTAGCATGAATAATGACCTCCGAGGTTTGAACCACTCAGTATTCTGGTGTTTCTGCAATATCTGTATACAATGCATTGGAAAGAAACACCAGAAGAGGCAGAAGGATGCTTCTAATTTAAGGAATCATAGAGATCTAAGATAATGGTCTAATACAATCATCTGAGATGAGTTACACTTCACCAGCTTATTATCAAAGATATATCTACTCTCCAAAGTTCCATTCAAATATTCAAAACTCAGAGAACTTGCAATATATTAGCAAGCATCTGGTATAAACTTCCATAAACTTTCTTATCATTTTTCAATTTCCTACACTAGACTAAAGTGTTGTTTTAAAAACAATACATTATTTTGTAATGAGAAAATGAGGCTGACTAGTCTTAGATCATGCTTTCACCAAATTACTCTGACATTTCCCAAATATCTTAACCAAAACCCAAGAATAGTTAGATTATATGATACTTCAAGCTTGCCTACTAAACACATATTCTGAAAATGTTGAAAAACATTTGGTAATATTTCCAATCACAATACTTCCTCTTAGAGGATCACGCATTCTCAGAATAAACTTCAAAGCCTCTAGAGAAAATACTGTAGAAACACTTAACAAAAAAGGAGCCATGTGTGACCATAGTTTCTCCAGGGGTTGGATCAGTTAATGCATTTTTCTGACAGCCTGTGGTTTTTCTTTGTGCCTTCAGTTTTGTCCTTCCATCTCTTCCCGTCCCTAATAACTTTTTGGGATGGCCAGTTGACCCAGTAGCTGTTGTCTCTCTGAGACATTTTTAGGCCCTTATCTTTTCCCAATTGTTTCTCATCTTCTACATATAATTTCTTGAGAAAATTAAGCATCATTTTTCAATTGAGAAGATGTTTGGTTTAGAAGGTGTAGTAAATATAACTATAATTAAAGTGACTTTCTCAGTTTACAGAATTTGATACCAGATTTTTCCTAAAGTACCAACTTATTAAAAAACAGGAATAGTTAAAAAGGTAGAGAGGTATTTAAAGTCTAGAAACTTTAAAGGTAATTAAAATAAGTGATTTCCAAATCTTGCATGAAGTTTGAAAAAGTTAACAAAAAGAATGTTAGTTTCATTTATCATATCAGTTATAAATGTAATCATATGCCTTGCATCTAACCACTGAATAATTTCAGTAATTAAATTAAGCACTTAGGTTCTTCATCATACTTTCATGGGAAACGTAACTATCACATTTAACTGACATTTCAAACAGTCCCTGCATAGAGATTTCCAACATCAGTTTGTCTGACTGTATACCATATATCACTTTTCCACAAAGTGCCTTCTTGAAAAAAAAGTTTCACAGTCTGAGCGGTCACTATGGCAATGCTCATCCTGCTTTACAAAGCATTAGTGCCAGGAAATCATCACACTCGCTCTTCTCAGTTGAAAACACCATTGTTCACCATAACCAAAAAAGAAGTTTGTGGTCCTATTTCACAAATTCTCTGCTTTGTTTCCACATAGAATACTTTGGCATAGGCAATGACTTACAATATCTTTTATCACAAAAACTACACATGAAACCGAAAAGGAACTCGGGCACAGCAGAGTGTAGTCTTACATAGGTACACTTTCTAGGAAGTTTCCTCATTTTATTAGTACTACATATTTACTAAGTCATTTTAAAACCAAAAAAAAGCTCTTGGATGTTGAAACTATATACTCACATACAAATAATTTTTTTAGATGTAAAATATTTCTTTAAAAAGCTATTAAAAACATATAAAAGTAAAAAAAAAATCCCAAGCATACTATTTTATTATATTCCTAAGTCTATACAGTGACTGTTTCAAGTGATGGTTTCCCTTTGCCAAGTTTTTTGTATTCTAACTTGTAAGTGGAAGTGATATCTATGTAAAAAGACTTGGTAGATCAGATGACAAGTAGCAAGGCAGCCGATAAAGATGGCAAGTGTGATTAAAGTCAACAATACACCCCACCCCCTTCCCAAAGGTTCTTAGTTACATGAAAAAAATCAGACACGGGAGTATTGCAAGATAATCTGAAGGCGTACTATAAGAGTAAGTCTGAGTCCCATAAAGTTTACTTACGCACACTTGGAGCCAGGTATACAAGTCATGTGCCTACTGTAAAGCTCTTTACTTTGAGTATAGTACTTCTCTAGCAGTGATCATTAAAACGTGGGTATTTTTCAGCAGCAGCAACTCCCATCTAACTAGAATTAGCATTTTCCCCCCAGGGAACAAAAGAAACCATCCAAATGGCAACACACACTCAAATGCAATATAATAAAAAAAGGATTTTTAGAAGACGTGATGGAGATCCTCTCCTCACTGAAACAATATCACTGAAAATGGGGAGGGGGGGGAGGGTGGTAGCAGATAAAGTGCCAGCAGCTAGTGAGGCTGAGTGGGAAGACAGAGGGATGAGACGATCAAAACCACTCTGCTGTCCTTCCCTCGCTTCTCACTTCCCTCCCACCCTAGGCTGAGATCTCAAATTTTAAAAATGCAAGCCCCGGTTTCAAACAGGAAGAAACAAAAAACAAAACAAGACCAAAAAACCGCAAGTGTGTGACTAAGGTCACCACCGCAGCAACCCCGGACGACCCCCATGCAAAAGCAAAGCAGTGGACATGTAGCAGCGGCAGCCGATCCCCCTCCTCCCCCACCCCCGGATACGGTACCTCCAGATCTGCCCGAGCTGCAAGATGTGGATGAGTGACTGCAGGAGCCAGATGCAGAAGGAGCAGGACGCAGACCTGTGTTTGCCGCCGGCCCGGGGGGCCCCGCTGCCGTTGCTGGCGGCGGCGACGTTGCTCTTGCTGGCGGTGGACGCTTGCCTCTGCGGCGGGGAGGGACGCGCCTCGCCCTCCCCGGCCGCGGGCCCGCCGCCGACCGCCGTCTTGCACTCGGCGGCGGGCGGCGGGCAGCCGGCGGCGGCGGCGGCGGCGGCGGCCGGGGCGCTGTCCTCGGTGCTGAAGTCGTGCGCGAACCAGCGGAAGCTGAACACCTGCACGGAGAGCGAGCCCAGCACCACGAAGAAGAGCGTGAGCCCGAACCACCAGCGCTGGCCGCGCAGGTAGTAGTCCACGGCGAGCCAGATGTCCGTGCCCACGTCCGCGAAGTGCACGGCCACGGCGGCCAGGATCCAGAGGCAGTCCCACAGCGAGTAGCGCCGCGGCTCCCTGCCCAGGCGCAGGCACAGCGCCGCCGAGCCCGCCCCGCCGCCGCCGCCGCCCGGGCCGCCGCCGCCGCCGGAGCCGCCCGAGTCCGCGGAGCCGCCGCTCCCGGCGCAGCAGCAGCAGCAGCGCGAGCAGCCGCCGCCGTCCGGGCAGCAGCCGCCGCCGGCGGCCGCCTCGCCCTCGGCCCCGGGCCCCGACGGCAAGCCCGCGGCCAGCGCCTGCGCCGAGCCCGAGTGCTCCGAGTTCTGCAGCGGGGTGAACGCCACGTCGCTGCCCGTCTTCATCTTCAGCCTCCCGTCCGACTTAGCGGCCATGATGCCTCCCCGCCGGAGGAGAGCCCGGCTCTATCTGGCACCTTTGCGCGCCGTCTCCGCCTCCCGCCACCTCCCGCCTCGCCCGGCTCCCTCCCGGCGGCGCGGCTCCCCTCCTCCCGCCGCCGCGCCGGCCCGCCCGCCGCCGCCGCCGCCCGCCGCCCGCCGGGCTGGGCGCTGGGCCGGGCTAGCGGCGCGCCCGGGGCCGGCGGGAGCGCCGCCTGGCTGCCTGCGCGGAGCCGCGCTGCTGGCGGCGCCCGGCGCGCGCCCCTGCCCGCCGCCCGCCCTCCGCGCCGGGCCGGCCCCGCGGCCGCCGCCCGAGCCGCCGCCGCCGCCAGCAGCAGGAGCAGCAGCGGCCGCCGCGACGCTCCTCGGGCCAGCACATTCCTCGCCGCCCCTCGCGCGCGCGCCCTCCTCCCGCTTCCCCGGCTCCACCAGCTGACTCCGAGGGAGAGGATGACCTCATCCCTTCCCTTCCAGCTGCCGCCGCTCCCACCCCGGCTCGGGAGGGGCGAGGGAGGGGGAGGCCCGGAGGAGGGGCCGGGACGGAGAGGCGCGGCGGCGGGGGCAGGGCCTGGCCGGTCCCCGGGGCCAGGTGCGGCGGCCGAGGGGTTGCGGGAGGCGGTCGGAGGCCCCCGCTCACGGGATTTCGGGAACGCGGGGCGGCTCGGAGCGGCGGGGGTGGGGCAGGAGCGCGCCGAGAGGAGGGCTGCCCGCGTCCAGCCCTTGCGGGGGACGGGGGGAGTGGGCGCGGGCGGGCGTGGCGGTGGCGGGGTCGGGGAGGCGCCGGCCCCTTTGTATTCCGTTCGGAGCCGCGGGTACGGAGGAGGGCTGGGTGGGCGTCTGGGGCCCGCGAGGTTGGCAGATCGGGTTTAACTCGGACGCCAGGGCCGGGCGCTGGCAGCGGCAGTGGGTGTGCCCGGCCGTGGAGAGCCGCGGAGGGAAAGGGCGTGCAGAGCCCGGGACCGCGCGGGTAGAGACCGCGCC
>CAUYQG010140643.1:0-17514 GCA_963574415.1 Tarsius wallacei
GAAAAAACAAACAGTCCCATTAAAAAGTGGGCAAAAGATAGGAATAGACATTTCTCAAAAGAAGACATAGGAGCATCCAACAGATACATGAAAAAATGCTCAACCTCACCAGTCATCAAAGAAATGCAAATTAAAACCACACTAAGATACCACCTAACTCCAGTCAGGATGACCATCATTAATAACTCAAAAACCACCAGATGCTGGAGAGGATGCAGAGAAAAGGGAACACTTCTACACTGTTGGTAGGAATGTAAACTAGTACAATTTCTGTAGAAAACAGTGTGGTGATTTCTAAAAGATCTAAAAATCGATCTTCCATATAACTCAGCAATCCCCCTTCTGGGAAGACATCCAGAAGAACTCATCATTTCACAAAAAAAGATATCAGCACACTCACGTTTTTTGCAGGACTATTCACAATAGCTAAAACATGGAACCAACCACGCTGCTCATGGAAAGTGGACTGGATTTTTAAAATGTGGTATGCATACATGAATGAATATTACGCAGCCATAAAGGACAAAATAATGGACTTGGCAGCACTTTGGATGGATTTAGAGTTTATAAAACTCAGTAATCCATCACAGAAACAAAGAACTGTGTACCTCTATGTTCCCACTCATAAGTGGACCCTGAACATTTATCATAATACTACATGAAAGAGATTGGCAGTAGCAGGTCACTGCTAAGGGAGGAACAGGGGCAGGGGCAGGGGCAGATAACATTAATAAGGGTACTGATCCCAAACCAGGCAAAGTGAGGACCAATGGGAGGCCCAATCTTCATCTGTATAATGACCACTTATGTACTTAACCCTGAATTGTACCTAACGCCATATCTTTAAAACTTTTTAAAAATAATAAATAAGCCGGGCTCGGTGGCTCAGCCTGTAATCCAGCGCCTTTGGGAGGCTGAGGTGAGTGGATTGCCTGAGCCTGTGGGTTCGAGACCCACCTGGGCAACTTGGCGAGACCTCATCTCTACAATACATCAAAAAAATTAGCCGGGCGTAGTAGTATGCACCTGTAGTTCCAGCTCCTTGGAAGGCTGAGGCAGAAGGATCACCGGAGCCCAGCAGGTCAAGGCTGCCATGGCCGGGAGCGGCCACTGCACTCCAGTCTGGGCGACAGAGTGAGACTCCAACTCAAAAAAAAAAAAAGGGGGGGGGGGAAATTAAAGAATATAACATGGCTTTAATATACCCAGTGCCAATGAGCAGTCATTTTCACATTGCCTAAATCTCATGTTTTTCTAGCAGTTCACTTAAACTTACCCTCTAATCACTAGCCAAAGACAGAACCCGTTTTTCAGAGGTAGCTATTGATAATTGTTTTACAACTCCCTTCCCCAGCTTGTTTTGTACTAATTAGCTTTTCTATTTCAAGTATTTGCCTCTACCCATAACACTCAGGTTAATCTAATCAGCCCTTTGTGACCTTCAAGACACAGACCCCATCACCATGGCAGCAATCATGTGACTTGCCCACACATCTGCCTGCTGTCCATCACCTGACGTCAGTACCTGTGCCTATCTGCTCCTTCACGATGACTCAACCACCTTAACGACCAGCCCCCATCAAGGGGAATGTTTAAAAGCCCTCAACCTTGAGCAGCCACTCACCACTGCTTTAGGAGACTCCGGTGTGGCCATGTGCTCTTTGAGCTATTGCTACCACCATGTTTCCTAAGCTTTGGCCCCCCTCTCCTACCTTGGTGAGGAGAATCTCCTCTCTCTCCCTCTCTCTAATTTACTTCCTAACTAAACTATATTTTCCAATCTAACTTCTGTGTAACTCTTTGCATCTTTCATGCGGCACCAGATCACACAACCCCACCCCACCCCTAACATTTGGAGCCCCTGCTGGGATATATATATATATTTAACCTAACAGCTATGTAGCAGGAATTACATGAAGCCAGTGTCTATGCTAAATAAGGGTTTATGCATTTTAGTTCAAAAATATAGCTATCAAGAAAGTGAAAGTCACAAAAGCTTTGAGTTCTTGGCTTTTGAGTCAACATCCACTTTTAATGTACGTATTGTGTTATGTCTGCCTTAAGGTTGCTATAGCAAATGTTTTTCCGATCAGTATTATTTCTTCCGAGAGCTAAAAAAAAAAATTAATTAAAAATTAAATGTATTCAAAGATATATTATTATGTACATGCACTTATATATGTGCCTGAGTATTTGTCACGCTTCTCAGAACCTTCTTCCTTTGAGAGTTGCAGATGTTAGCTCTCTGAGATTCAGCCCGTTTCAAACTTACTTCATGCTTCCTGTACACGGTGGGGTCCTCGAAGTCTCTCAGTGGGGCAGCCACTACTCAGCTGACACCATTCAGAAATACAAACCCAGCATCACTCAACTTTTTGTTTATCTTTTCCCAAGAGAAACCAAGATTCCGAACTTGCAGGCGAGATCTTCCAGTTTAAAAATGAAATAAAGTAATCAAAACCACTTCCACTGACCATATCTGGCCTAGTGTTCTCCTTTGATCCTCTGGTATGGAAAAGCAGATGGATAGGAGTCCTCGCCAGTAACAATCCACAAATACCACGTTTTACCTTTTTCTATAAGACTGACCTTTCTGGCAATAGACTACAATTCTTTCATTGGCAAAATTTCGAGAATAGCAGATTTGAAAATAAAAAGCATTACTTCCATCGGAGAGAACCATTTTTACTTTTTGGTACCTGCATTCTCAGTCTTTATGCTATGCATGCATTTTCTTCTACTTTTATTTTATTCTTTCCACAAGATTGAATCATACCATTTTAAATCTGTTAACTATATTTGGTGACTGTTTCTCCATACTTTTATTTCTCTAAAGTTCATTATTTAATCACAGCATAGTTTTCCATTTTAATATAAACAACTATAATTCATTGGCCAATTCCTATTGCTGGAAATTTGGAGCGTCCAATTGCTTTTCTATTCTAACTACTGCTATTGTTTTCACTTCTGTTAATGTCCTTAGGTTAAATTCTTACAAATGTTATTTTGGGGTCAGAGTATAGAAATATTTTGAATGTGTTTGACTATATTAGTAGCCTTTCAAGTCAGGTAGATTGGATTCAAATCACTCTTCCCTTTACAAGCAAAGGAACTTTCCGAGTTACCTCTGTAAACTTCAGGAATTTCAGCTATAAAATGGGAATAATATGACAGAAAAAGTTGCTCCAGTTTATACTACCTTTAGCATGTGTAAGAGAATATTTGGACTTGCACTTTTACTAATCTTTTTTTATTTGTACGTTTTCCAATGGAGTAAATGAAAAATTGTACTTAATTTAATTTTATTACAAAGAATGTGGTATGTATTTAAAATTGTATTAATGAATTGCCTGTTTCTATTTTCTTCTTTTGGTGTATTTATTTTATTTTATTATTATTATTATTTTTTTTTAGTTGAACTCTCACTCTGTTGCCCAGGCTGGAGTGCAGTGGCACGCTCACAGCCACTGCAAACTCAACCTGCTGGGATCAGACAATCCTTCCGCCTCAGCCTTCCAAGTAGCTGAAATTACAAGCGCGTGCTACTATGCCCGGCTAATTTTTCTGATTTACTGTAGAGACAAGTTCTCTTCAAGTTGCCCAGGCTGATCTCGAACCCCTAGGCTCAGGCAATCCTCTCGCCTTAGCCTCCCAAATTGCTGGAATTGCAGGCTTGAGCCACCGCACCCAGTCAGGTGTATTTATTTTTCATAGGTTTTAAGGAATAAACAGTTGACCACTGAACAGCATGTGTTTGAACTGCATGGGTCTACTTATATGCAGATATTCTTACCGTCTGCGCTGCCTGAGACAGCAAGATCAACCCCTCTGCCTCCTTCTCCTCAGCCTATCAAAAAGAAGACAATGAGACTTAAGACCTTGGTGATGATCCATTTTCACCTAATGAATGGCAAACATATTTTCTCTTCCTTGTGATTTGCCTGATCACGTTTTCTTTTCTCTGGCTTACTTTATTATAAGAATACAGTGTATAATGCCTACAACATACAAAATATATGTTAATGGACTGTTTGTGTTATTGGTAGGCTTCTGGTCAACAGAAGGCTATTAGTAGTTAAGTTTTTGGAGAGTCAAAAGTTATATGTGAATTTTTGACTATGTAGGGGGTCAGCGCCCTAACCCCCACATGGTTCAAGGGTCAACCATAATATATATGCATACAAATGTATTTTTTAGCAAAATCTATTCATCTTTTATTTTTATTATACAATCTTATTTTAGATCATTTTAATTCATTTTAAGTTTTCATATTTAAATATGTAGTTCATCTGAGGACTCTTAGTATGTAAATTACGTGAGGTAGTATCCCAATAAAATTTGTTGAATGATTCCTTCTCTCATCACCAATTTGATGAGAGAACATCTTTTTAATCCTTCCATGCAAATATTTCCATTTCTAGGTTTCTCTTCTGTCTTGGTGACCTGTTCTTTTTTGCTCCAGCTCTATGCTTTTATATTAACTATAATTGTATGATATTTTTTTAACACCTGGGAGTGCAAGTTCTTTTGCCAAGTATTTCTTGTTCTTTTTGCCTATTTATTCATCCACATGAACACTAGTACAATAGTAAGTAAAACATATACCACATATGAATATTAATTGAAATTTATAAATCAATTCTGAGAGAGTAAACATCTTCAAACTATGAGACTTCTCAGTCACACATCCAGCTTTTGATACAACGTAACAGTTCAGTTCACATCTCTGGTGAAAATCCAGAGGGTTGTAGTCTGTGTTGCTGAACTTGTAAGCTCTAACCACCAACAAGGCAGAAGCAGGATGAACTGTAGGTTTGACTTAAAGGCCAAAAGACCTGAGTGTTTGCAACTCAAAAGTCCCAGAAGACTTGGATTCTGGCTCATTGGTTTTTTGTTCATTAATTAAACTTCCTAGATAAATTGTTCTTCAGTTTCTTTGTAAACATAAAATGTAAGTTTCTTATCGAGTTCATCACTTCTCTTCTTCCTTGGGGATGTTGTTTATTATAGACATTACTGATACATTTTGCTGGAGAAAATCAACCAACAAAGACTCATTAATTTTCACAAATTAAGATTTTAACCAATAGGTTCAATCATTAAAAAATTACATCTTAGACTCTGTATGTACAAAAATGGCAATGGCATATGGTTCAACTATTAATGAATATAGACAGCCCTTGTAGGTGAGTTTCATTTGCTTGGTGTCTGCTGGCTATGTGGATTGAAATCCCTTTCTGACCATGATATACGGAAAAATCAAAAGTCTTGTTTTCATAAGTGTTTAAAAGTTTAATATAAACATCTAAAATGTTTCCCAAATGAAGGAAAATTGGTGCATATATCAATGTTTAGTAAAGGCTTAACTCTTCCATCTCATATACTATTTGTTGCAGTAAAGAATACTTTCCTCCAATAACTCAAAAAACAACATATGCTGGAGGTGATGCGGCAAATAGGGAACGCTTCTACACTGTTGGTGGAAGTATAAACTAGTACAGCCTCTGTGGAAAACAGTGTGGCGATTCCTAAAAGATCTAAAAATCGACCTCCTATGTGACTCCACAATCCCCCTACTGAGAATACACCCGGAGGAACTCAAACCACTCTATAACAAAGATACCTACACATGCATATTTATTACAGCATTATTTACAAAAGCAAAAACATGGAACCAACTGTGCTGCCCACCAAAAGAGGACTGGATTAAAAAAAAAAGTGGTACATTTACAGGATGGAATATTATGCAGCCATAAAGGACAAAATTATGAACGTCACAGCAACTTGAATGGACTTAGAGGCCATAATACTGACTGGTCTATCACAGAAACAAAGAACCGAGTATCACACATTCTCACTCATAAGTGGACCTTGAGCAATCATCATAATACCATAAGAAAGGGATTGGCAGTAGTGGGAAACTGCCAGGGGTGCGGGGGCACACCTCATCAACAAGGGTACCTGCGTAATGAACATTTGTATACCTAACCCTGAATTGTACCCCACATATCTAAAATTTAAAAGGTTTTTTTAAAAAAATACGGTTCCTCTCAATTATTTACTCACCTGCCTAAATAATCTTTCTAAAGCATGGAACACACTATCAGTTCAATGGCCCTCCTAAGTTTAACTAGATCTATAAACTCTTGGTGTGACATTCCAAGCTCTGTAATAAACTTCAGACCTGCTTCCTGTGAATCCCTATCATGTGGTTACCATCCTGGACAGCGTGATCCTCCCTGAGCTCCCAAAGTATGACTTGTTTATTTCTGACTTTTTACTTTCAGTTCATCTTGCTTTCTCTAGCTCCATCGCTGCCTATATTATGTCTACTATTCTGCTTCCAGAAGACTGTGGGGGAAAATCCAGCCCCACGGTGCCTTCTAAAGCACCCATCATAATTGACTCTACGTCATATTCTGCTTCTCTATGTGTCTTATTTTCTTCGGAGCTCTTCTAACTTTTTTGGTGGATCAATGTTCACCCCGCTTTGGGCTAGCCAGGCAGTAAATATCTTGATAACTGAAGTATGCAAGGCATTTTAGTTGACTATTTCCGTTTTCATTCCATGTGGTCTGGTGATGAGTACCAGCCGGAAGTGGATGAGATGTGATGCTTCCCTGGAGGACCACGATGCCATCATCTCCTAGAGCAGTGAGGCTGCTACCCAAGAGTCTTGCTCAAATGTTCTATGCGACAGCCACATCCATATTTTTGTACCTTAATTCTCCTTATTTTTTGTCAGCAGGTCCTGATTTTTTTTTCTCCCACCCCACCCCGAGGTCCTGATTTTTGCTAAATGGTTCATCCCTTCAAGTTAAGCCAGGGTAGGCACTGCTCTTTCCCAGGATGGGATGGGGTATTAATCCAGGAGAATGCATACATTGCAAGCAAAGCTGATAGGAAAATTTTTGTTGTCTCAGCTTTTGGATTTCAGGAAAAAAAACAAAGCAAACAGAAAGAGAAGTGACAAAATATTTGCGTATTTTCTTAAAAAGTGCTTCCTTGTGGTTGATGTTTTTATATGTTACATTGTTCCCTGAAGATTATCAATCGCATTCACAGCAGTTGGTCTCATTCTCTCCCTCTGGGGTTCCAACACATAAATAAAATTGCCCACATTTAGGATGCTTTAGCTGAAGTCTTATCTCTTCCTGGGTTTAGTTAGATGAGACCCTTTAATATTTAATACAAATTTCTTTTATTAAAGTATAATTTAATCAAATGATGAAAATGGAACATTCCCACATACTGTTATTATTAATTTTGATTTTTTTTTATTATTGTGTCTTAAAATATTTAGGGATCACACTCATCCTCACATTTTGAAATATTTTCAGATGTTGCTGAATCACAGAATAAAGCTACTAGATATGTCTTTTCTCATTTGATGTATTGTTTATTCCTTTGTGGTGTACAAGCTCATAAATAATATATCCATTGTTTATATAAGACGAGGTTGTAAGGTTACTACTTAAAGATGTTATATCATCTAGGGAGTGACGTTACTTTTTTTTCTTAAATATTCAGAAAAACGAATGAACAAAACCTATACTATTTTTTATTTTATTATCTTTATATGAGGTTAAAATTTGATAACCGTTTTGTTTTACTCAAAAGTAGAATTGGGATGAAAATCTGCAAACTTAAAAATATGTGAGCAATTCCAAGTACTCATTTTGTTTTCAAATTTCCTCTTACCCATAGATGGCTACAAGGCAGTATCTTCTGCTCTGCGTACCTTTAAATCTTAGAGTTTAGAGAAATGTTTTCTTTTTTCTTGCTTTTCTCTCTTTTTCTAAGTCCCACTCTTCACAAGGAAGCCAGAAGTGTGATAGAAAGGTGTGATTTTTAATTTACACCAGAGTCTTGCAAATAATGACTTTTCACACTCTGCTGTTGCTGGTTAGCCTGGGGGGGGAGTTCTGTGGCTACTGTTTGTCATGACAAATTAAATTCACTGTTGTAATTCAGAAAGATGGTCTTCTAAACTTAACCCTTGTCTTCAATTTTTCAACGTGGTATTTGTGAATACTTACCAGTATGGGGCTTATTACTTCGCAGTGTACTTGTTTTCTAGGAAATGATTTTTGAAGGCTATCTTTTCAGATTATCAAGTATGAACGGGAAACATCTTTCCCCTTTCCATCATTCTAGCTGGAATGTTGGTAGTTATAACTTGTTTAAATACACAAAAAATGAAAAATATAATATTTCATTTTAGAACTTCCAGCAAGAAAATTTAAATACATAACTAATAAATATCATTCATCTTTCCTTATGATCCCAGTTCTCCAAGAATAGCTTTTCCCCGTCTTTATAGAATAGTCAGTATTGCACTGTATAAGTAAATCTATATCATTTAGATGGCAAGTTGAAATTGCCAGTATTGTTAAAAGATTAAAATGTTTCAAGTGTTGTTGTTGTTTTTTTTTTTTTTTTAGTTTCCCTCCAGCCCATTAGAAATCTTTTGGATTGAATTATAAAAACAGAATATGCTGCCTAAGGGAAATGGGAGAAACTATTAAAATTAGTATACTTGTTTTAGGTTTTCTAAGTGGTTGGAGAATAGTGACATGCAAAGATAACTGAATAGTTAAAGAACATGTCTAGCAAACTCTGCACACAATTCTTTCACTATAATTACTTACTTATTTAATTGTTTTAAATTTTTGAATCTGCCTAAGTTAAAAAAAAAGAAACAGTTTTCAATCAATGTGTAGGTTATCCTGTTATCTAACCCATCATAGTAGTTTTCAATAACGTTCTAGAACTTTGGAATGGAGTATGTAAGAGTATTATCAGAAGGAAGGATAGAAACATTCAGATTCTCATGAAAAATGTAGGTGTTACTTCCTCCTCTTCCTAAACCAAAGTTATGAGAAACTGTAAGTTACAAGCTCTTTATCCTAGTTGGGAGCAGTAAGGGGTTAACCAGTCTAGGTTTACTAAGTATCTCAGTCAGATTTTCATCAAATCCTTCCTCCCCTTCCTCCCTGCCCACCCTTTTTGTAAAGGTCAACCACTTCCTGATGGGCTGGTAGTGGTGAATTTCACACCTTTCTTTTCTTTGTGAAGAAAACTGGGTGTTAATGGTACAGGATTGGGTACCATTGGATGGCTCTAGCTGTCAGTAAAGCCCAGGGATGCCTGTGGAAAAAAAAAAGTAGAAATAGGTAAAGATATTTGAGAAATGAGACTACGAAACAGGTTTAAGTCGGTCTTGTTCTTAAGATGGCTATTTGCTTTGCTAGCAACTTTTAAATATGTATTGTAAAAATAGTAATTTTTTAAGAAGCTTGGTATGAAGAGTCTAGCATAAGAAGGAGCTGATTGTTAGAAAAAAGAATTAAAGACCAGTCAGAAAGAAAAGCTGGAGAACCCTTTTCTGACTTATTATTCTACAGGTGTATTTATGGGATACAGTGATGGAAACCTGGTCAGTTGATCAGGTCTGCAGTTGGTTGGTGGAGAAAAACCTAGGAGAGCTAGTTCACAGATTTCAAGGTGAGTTGTCTACACTTTGAATAGACTGCATTTGAGCAGCTCAGATATTCTGCTGTCCTCTGTTGTTGAAAATGACTTTTATTGCCAAATGTCTGTGTGCCTGTGAATGTGAGTGATGAGTTGCTGCCGTGGAGAACTTTTCTTTACTGACTGTAGCAGCTTTTCCATTTGATTCTGACATCCACAGGAGAATGTAATATTTCAGGAGGAGCTAAAATATAATAAAGTCCGATTATGGAAAATACATAGCTGAGATACGCATTTAATATTGCTTTTGTTTTTAAATCATGCAGCATGCGTTTTGCGCAGTCCTGGGTTACTAGTATTGAATCTTGTCTAGGAGATATTACTAAGACTACTTTCATAAGAAGGTTTTTTTTTTTTTCTTCATAAAAACAATGGCAGTTAGAGAGAAGTATAATGGAGAGGATGTTAATGTGAAAATAAAAAGTTTTGATTGTGACTCCATGTTCTGGAACTTTCTTAGGAGCAGACATCGATTTGGAATTATGCAGCATCAGAATTCTATCTTTGTCAAAAATATGGATAATGTTATAACTGCAGGAGATACCTGCATTAGATGAGCCTTTTAATGCCATAAGTAATTTTGTCAGAGTGCCTGTGTTTTATAGTGTTTTACTGGGAAGCCGAATAGAAACTATTTTTTCCCCCCAGAGGAAGAAGTCAGTGGGGCCGCACTTCTAGCCCTTAATGACCGGATGGTTCAGCAACTGGTAAAGAAAATTGGGCACCAGGCTGTTCTGATGGATTTAATTAAAAAATATAAGGGAAATACTCAAGGACTGAAGTCCCCTGGAAGCCCCAAAGAGACAGCCGTGGTCACGCAAGCAGAAGCAGCCCCGGAGTGAGTATGTTCCTAAGGAGCCTTATATTTGATTCCATGCTGCCATGGATGGCTGTAGCATCATGTTTGGGTTTAAAGCTCTTTGAATACTGGGACTATTTTCAGTTAGACTGTGTGTATGGTAGTTCTAATATTTGAGTGAATGACACTCTGCCACATTTTAAGCATCGAGATACAGTTTTTTAATTCATCACCTTTTAAACCCTGAATCACTAGGGAAATCCCATAAGCTGGGAATTACTATATAAAATGCTGTAGAACAAGCAGTTGAAATAGATGTATAAATAACACAGGTAAGCAACTCAAGATTTAAAATCAGGGTTTGCTCATTTAAAATCAGGAGCATGTTGGCTGCTCCTTTGCTTTTCCAAAAATTATATTTATTTATTTATCTATGTATTTATTCACCAAGGATACCTAAGAGTGAGTAATAATTTATACTCCCCTCTAGAGACCTTTTCGGTATAATTTGCTAAACACCCTTGCCACATGGGTTTGCTAATTTTTTATCCTTAGAGTAATGAATGCTAAGATAGTACTTCAGAAAAGTCATGTAGAAAAATTTGTGGTGACAGATAAAAGCTCTGAGGTTTAGGAATGGTTTTGTTTGTTTGCCTTATAATTACTGGCTTCTGCAATGAAAAGGAATGATCACAAGATTGATCAAATTAAATTTCCATTGTACAAATCTATGCCAGAGGATCACTTCAGGCATTCTGATTTGATTCCTCCATGTTCAAGGCTTTTGGCCAGGTTTCTAAGGTTAAGTATTTGCTGCAGACCAATTCATTAATTTTAAAATAAGATCGTGATGTTTGAGGAAGCCCATTCTGTGTTTTTACTTTAACTTTTCAAGATTAGATTTGTGATCATATCAATTTCTCCCTTTCTCTTAGATAAGCAGTATAATGTTAGATAGACCTGGTCTACACAATTTTATTTCTAGACTATTTGGACTTTTGAGACATGGAAAAGAACAGGTAGCCTTGAAAGGATGGTCTGCAGTTGGTCTGGAAATTCTACCAACGATTTATTGGAAGGATTTCTAAACATTGTCTGACATGTCTATGCAAAAGCACCCTTTTGGACGTGTGACTTTTGATGAAGTTCTCTTTGCAAGCTTTTATTCCTCCCAGCCAAGGGAGGGTGTGAACCTCAAAGAGAAATCAAAGTAATTTCTGGGCATTTTTGGATGAGTAGGGCTTTTGAGCTGGAAGTGTTCTTCAGTTGACTGGAATCTTGATATTGCCTTAGGCACAGCTTAGAAGAAAACAGACAGCCTTGTTTCCACTGCAAATCAGTTTCTAATGTTCTCAAGTGAAACAGAACTGGCTAGACTGCCAGGAAATCTGGGCTTCGTTCCTGGTTCTACCACTGACTTGGATTGATTATATTGAATGTTGGCATTCCTGTGTCTTCATTTGTACATTGTGAAAAGTCAATGGTACCTAACTCCTTGTTAATTCACACTGATTTTAGGAGTAACACAATCTTTGAGCAAATCTCTCCTTCTTCTTCCTAACCCAAATAGTCTTGTGTTAAAGCTTAGTTAACCTGGTTTTAAAAAACTAGTTTTACATGTAGCCAAGACTGGGAACTCTGGTTGTTCAGGGGTTTTCGGGTGGGGCTTTTCGCTCTACCCGGTAAACAGCTGCTTCACATTAAGGGTTGTGTTGTCTTGTATTTGGGTGAAATTATTTTGATGTGCAATTACAGTTGCGTGTGGGAAGAGAACGCTTATTGGTTAAAATGCTTATTGGGTATATTATTTGCTTATTGTCAAATATACTTGGCAAATATGTTGTCATTTGTTAAAGATACAGTCAAGTGGGATGATTGACCAAGATATGGTCAAGTGGGAATGATGGAGAAAGAGACATGGGAATATAGTGTTTAATTAAGCTCTTTTAGAAAGTGCTTAGTAAAGCTAGGAACCGGTGTAAGAAAGAATCTTGATGCTAGATACCAAAACACTTTATTTCAATCCGCTGTTAACAGTACTAGCTACTCGCCTAGGCTTGAAGATTCGTTTGAACTTTTTTTAGTCTTAACTTGTTCTATCATTAAATGAAGTGGGTAGAATAAATGATATTTTAGGCCCCTTCTAAAGAGGCTATAATGACATCCTAGATCAGAGGTAGCAGATGGGATTCAGTTTGAGTGCAAATTCCAGCTAGTGGCTAATGGCTACCTACTATGCTATTTTGGAATAAATCTGTAGGCCACATCTGGGCAAAATATCTGGTATCCGGCTGGGCTCGGTGGCTCAGCCTGTAATCCCAGAGCTTTGGGAGGCCGAGGTGAGTGGATTACCTGAGTCTGCGGGTTCGAGACCCACCTGGGCAAATTGGAAAGACCTCATCTTTACAATAAATCAAAAAAATTTGCTGGGCGTGGTAGCGCGCGCCTATAGTTCCAGCTACTTGGAAGGCTGAGGCAGAAGGATCTCTGGAGCCCAGCAGGTCGAGGCTGCGGTGGCCGGGAGCGGCCACTGCACTCCAGTCTGAGCGACAGAGTGAGACTCCAACTCAAAAAAAAAAAAAAAAAAAAAATCTGGTATCCTATTTAGACCTAAGTAAATGGTAGGGATATGAAATAGGTGGGAGTGTTTGCAGTTGCTTTTTGGTTGTGGTCCTTGTTGAAGCTGGTAGAAAAATCACTGGACAGGAAGGTAGAAAAACTGAGTCCAGATCCTGGTACTGCTACTGAGTATCTTGTGGCCACAAGCAAATTGCTTTGTCTTCTCGACTTCAGTTGCAGCACTTGGAAAATGGAGTTGGTGGAATGTAGTTCTAAGATCATGAGAATTCACAAATAATAAGATATCCCCCCAAATGGCAGGGAGCAGAGGGATCTGACAGGGCTAACCATTTTATTTTGCCAAAGAAGAATATTATCTAGCCAGCACGGTGGCTCAAGCCTGTCATCTCAGCACTTTGGGAGGCTGAGATGAGAGGATTGCCTGAGCTCAGGGGTTTGAGACCAGCCTGGGCAACTTGACGAGACCTCTTCTTTACGATAAATCAAAGAATTACCTAGGCATGGTGCCTTGCGCCTGTAGTTCCGGCTGCTTGGAAGGCTGAGACGGAAGGATCGCCTGAGCCCAGCATGTCTAGGCTGTGGTGGCCGTGAGTGTGCCATTACACTCCAACCTGGGTGACGGAGTAAGACTCCAACTCAAAAAAAATATAAAAGAGAATATTAACTAAAAAAGATGCATACATTCTGTGATCATCATCATTTTCTAAACGAAAGGATCATCTTAACACCATTTAAAAATACAGGAGCGCTGTGAAACTGGCATCAGTCTACCTCCAGGCATGTAAGAACCTCTGAGTGAAAGGACGTCGGAGGGTCCTTCTTTTTATTCTCTTAGACATGAGTCTAAAGTAGAGCTTGGAAGTGGACACAGAGCATAATGTTAATTATAGGCTGACCCCTGCCCTCAGAGCTGTTGTGGGATCAATGGTTATGGCTGCTGCTGAATAGCCTCTGACCCACCTCTGCTTTCTTGGTTACAGGGATGAGGAGTCCTCCAGTCCAGCCAGCCATGGGGAGCAGATGCCATCTTTCTGTCCAGCCGGAAACCTTGATAACGGACTAATTGACCAAAGAGTGTTGAAACAGAGGTGGGGCACCGACTTTAAGATATTTAGATGCCAAACAGTAATAGTAAATGAGATTTTCGTGTACATAAATGTAATGCTTTTTTTTTCCCTTTTTTTTGAGTTGAAGTTTCACTCTGTCGCCCGGCCACCGTAGCCTTAACCTGCTGGGCTCAGATGATCCCTCCGCCTCAGTCTTCCAAGCAGCCAGAACTATAGGCACGCGCTATCATGCCCGGCTAACTTTTTATTTTTTATTGTAGGGACGAGGTCTCACCAAGTTGTCTGGGCTGGTCTCAAACCCGCAGGCTCAGGCATTTCACTCACCTCTGCCTCCCAAAGTGCTGGAATGACAGACTGAGCCACCAAGCCCAGCCCGTAAATGTCGTTCTAATTTGAAACTTTATTTTCTTGGAAGGGAATTTTTTTTTTTAAATTCACTGATGTGTGGTACAAAGTGAAGATCAAATTTTCTAGTCTTTGTATGGAAAATCAAAGTTTTGAAATAATACTATATGTTTTTCAAGTAGCCATTCGTAAGAGAAAAGGACTTTTCTGTCATAAACTGTCAAACGCGACTGATGGAATTTATTCAGTGAATAATGTTCTGTAGAATAACCCTTAGGTAGAGTTTTTGTTTTTGAGTTTTGCAGTTACTGCTTTATCTTGACTGCTCCTGGCAGAGACACTGCTTTGGTAAACATTTCCCTTGCGTTCCCACACTGGATTTTATACGGTATAATATTTCAATATATTGCTTACAGTGGAACAAAGGAAAACTACAAACTTAGAGAACCACACACAGGATATGGTGCAGAGACAAAAGCCCTGAGGGCCATCGCAGGTAAGATGAGACCCGCAGCCATGGCTTCCCCTAGAGCGTTTCAAAGTCACCTGGCCCAGGCCGTCTCTGCAGCTGTAACTCACATGACACATTGTCTTCAGTTACTGACCGGCAGACGCTTTTCCTTAATGTACTAACACTGAAAGGAGAGACTGGCAGCTTGCACAGAGAAGAATCAGGCAATAGCCAAGCCGCACCACGGGCGTGGTCCTGCAGTTTCAAAGTCCCTTTACGTGACCAGCTCTAGTCCAAACAGCAGTCCAGCAAGGTGGGCGTTCCTTGCTCTTTTTAATAAATGAGTCTAGCTGAGATTTATGGAAGTCAAGGGCTTTCTGGCTAGCTGAGATTTTGGCACAAGATCCCACCCATCACCCCTTCTAACATGACGCTGCACTGCAGCTGGTCCCATCTGCTGAAGCGCCAGTAAAAACAGTATGAAGGGTGATTATTCCCGGGGGTACCTACCCCACGACCAAGTACCTAGTACCTAGTCTCAGTATCCTCATCTGCAGATCGGGAATAATGACTATACCTTCTCATGGTGCTCTTGTGAGCACTCAAAATAGATAAAGCCTGGAGTGCTAGGCAGAGTGGAAGCCCATGGAGGGCACCCGGTGTACAACCGTTTCTCCAGCCCTGCCCCCAGAGGTGTCTTATTTTCCTTAGGGCGTCTTTTCTTTCCCCACTCACTACCAGTGGGAGGTGAGCATGCAACCTTCTATACGTGTAGGTCTTTTCTCTTCTCTAAACTCTCTGATGATGTTAGATCCCCATCATGGTCTTGCGATACTGACAGGGCAGGATTATTCCTATTTTTTCACAAGACTCATCAAAGGAATAGCCCCTTTCATGGTATTTCTCATCCTTTATAGCACATGGCAAGGGGGGAGGAAAAAAATAGGATTGACTTAGAAATGAGAGAAGTAGGGGGGCTTGGGAAAACTGATACCCCCCGCCCAATCTTTCTCTAGTACTGAAGTCCCTCCTGAACCGTGGGCTTGTCTGTTGACCACCTGCCGCCCGTCTCTGCAGACTATAACCTCAGGGCCAATGGGTCTAAAATGAACTCATCTCCCCTGCCTATGGGGGTAAAAAACAAAAATCCACTAGAACACAAGACGAGGAAAGTTTGCGGTAAGAGAAGCTTTTCCCAGCATCCGCGGACAAAGCTTGTAAGTTCCCAGGCAGGAAGGAGCAGGTACTGGAAAGTCAGTGGCAGAGCTGGCCCTCCTGTTCTCCTGGGCCAAGCAATCAGCGTCTCTGTCTCTGTGCTGCTTGCCTGTCCGGTCTGCCTCTGGCAAATGATGGCCTTGCCATGCCTTCCCCTCCAAAGGAAATTCTCCCTGAAAACAGCTCAGGTCCTCCCAGCCCACTGACTCCTCTTCTGCGCACAGCGTGGATCAGGTGTCCCCTCCCAGTAAACAGCTGTGTGGAGCAAGAAGCCAATAAGGGCAGGGCAAGGGAACTTTTTATTTAATTTAAATTTTAAAATTTTTTTGTTTTACACATTTTAATTTTAGATGCAGGGGGTACACACACATAATCGTTACATGGACATATTGTGTAGTGGTGGGGATTGGGTCTCGGGTGGCCCATTTCCCAGATAGTGAACATTGTGCCCTGTAGGTCGTTTCTGAACCCTATCCCTCCTCCTCATTCCCTGCTTATTGGTGTCCCCAGTGACCATCCTTGTGACTATTTTGCTCCCACATTATGAGTGAAAACAAGCAGTGTTTGGTTTTCTGTTTCTGAGTCAGTTTACTTAGGATAGTGACTTCCAGCTCCACCCATGTTGGAGCAAAGGGCATCATTTCATTCTTTTTTATGGCTGTGTAGTATCCCTCGGTGTATACATACCACGTTTTCTTCATCTAGGCAATCATTGGTGGGCCCTTATGTTGGTTCCGTGATCTTGCTATTGTGCATAGTACTGCAATGAACATACGAGTACAGGTATCTTTTTAATACAATGATTTCATTTCCTTTGGGTAGATTCCTCGTAGTGAGATTACTGGGTCAAACCTTTATGAAGTATTTGCAGAAGCAAGACAAAAAATATTTGATTGACTCAAGTGAAAAGCCCCTAGTTAGAGGTTAGTTGGAAGTTTACACTGAGTTGCTTACATAGGAAGCCAAAGTGTTGGAGCTGTCTTAGACTAATGACTTCCCAAGTAATTTTTTAAAAACAATTCTTTTGGCATCTTCCTTAGGGGAATAGTTCACCAGTCCCTTTCTCTAGGCCTTTTGTCTGCCATCACCCTGTCTGGTGAAACCTTAGCAGTTGGCAAAAACCAAGAGTAGGAGAAAAAGTTGATCAAGTTAAAAAGGAAGGAGGACCCTCTGTGTTAGGCCCCATTTCCTGTAGACAGTGACGATTCACTGCAGGTTTGCACCTGGGATTCATGTAGCAGTTTTAAGAAAGCTGAAGGGAGGGCAATGTACACGATGGATTGAGTAGGAAGAGATTGAGAAGGGAGAGGAAAGTAGAACACTGTTCCAGTAATCCAGATGTGAGGCAGGGAGTATCTGAACCAAATTGAAAGAAATAGAAATGAGAAAGGAGGGCAGAGACAGAAGAGAGATTGAGAGAATCTTCAAGCACTTGGAAACACATAGTCGAAGATGATTCCAGGATTTAAAAAACTGTACTCTGACCCACTCTGTTTATTCAAAATGGCCAAGATGTGGCAACA
>CAUYQG010140646.1:0-28020 GCA_963574415.1 Tarsius wallacei
GCGCGCGCCTGTAGTTCCAGCTCCTTGGAAGGCTGAGGCGGAAGGATCGCCGGAGCCCAGCAGGTCGAGGCTGCGGTGGCCGGGAGCGGCCACTGCACTCCAGTCTGGGCGACGGAGTGAGACTCCAACTCAAAAAAAAAACAAAAAAAAAATTGACATTGTTTCCTGTTGAGTAAAAATGCCAAATTCAAGGGAGGAGCAGCAAAGTGGGGCAGTTTATTTGGTTTTAAGTTGACAAAGATTCTCTCCTTGACCAAACTCAAGCTGGACTCCTCTGAGCCCTCTTCTCAACTAGTTCTCAACCTTGGCCTATAAAAACGTTAACCAATATGAACAGAGCTTTTAACGGCTCAAGGCCACATCCTTAAAATGACCTTAGTGCCTCTTGGAAGTGCCTGCCTGAGAAAACTCTAGGCTGCCAATAAATGTACTGTTTGTTCCAGCCAACACCTGAGGATAGTGTTGGGGACAGTATCTTCCCCAGCCTGTGGGAAGACCCAACCCTAACTTCCATAATTGATCATTGCCAGCTAGCAGAAGTGGCTGCCCTAAGCACACTGACATTGACTATTGGCACATTTTCACTTCCTGACTCCTCTGAGCGCCCCCACCTCAGCCTCCTCATTTTCCCTTTATAAAATTCTCTGATACTTCTGTACAAGTAGCAGTTGAGTTCAGTTCAAACTGGACTCTTTTCCTTATTGCAGTAGTTATTACTGATCGCAATCCGTCCTTACCACTTTAGTGTCCAGATTTGTTTCTTTGACAAAGTTCACCAGTTTGATTCAAGACACTGCTTCCAACCCCTGCTGCAGAGTAACAGTGACAAGGGAGCCCCTGGAATCTCTCTTCACTCCTACACAGTGAATTTTTCTGCTGCCTAAGAGGTGGACAAAGGCACCCGACAATAAGGAAAGTTTCAGACTCGCCTACTTCCCACAGTGTGTGATCCGAGATATCACACACCACAGGGTGGACACAGCAAGTGTAGGATTCTTTTTTCATGCTGGATTTGCAGACTTAGGTCTATCTGTGTGAAAGGGTAAATCACTACACCGCAAAACTCGGTCTCTTTTTTTTTTTTTTTTTGAGTCGGAGTCTCACTCTGTTGCCCAGGCAGGAGTGCAGGTGCACGCCCACAGCCACCGCTGCCTCGACCTGCTGGGCTCAGGCGATCCTTCTGCCTCAGCCTTCCAAGTAGCTGGAACCACAGGCATGCACCACCACGCCCGGATAATTTTTTTTTTTAAATTGTAGAGATGAGGTCTCGTCAAGTTGCCCGGGCTGGTCTCGAACCCATGACAATCCTCTCACCTCGGTCTCCCAAAGTGCTGGGATTATAGGCGTGAGCCACCGCGCCCGGCCAAGCCTCGGTTTCTTATCTACGTAATGGGTTGAATAATGCCCGCCACAAAGGGCTGCTCCAAGGAGGACAGATGTAAGGGATCCCGGGTTCACTGATATTTCCATGTAGGCTTTTTGATAATGATCCAAAAGGGACGTAAGAATTGCCGACTCCTCGGTCAGGGTCTCGAAGTGGCACGCTCTCCCCCCCACTCTATACCCACCCTCGCATCTCCCTTCTCCTGATCGATGTGTCAGAACACTGATCTAGTCCAAACTACGCTGATGAGACGCGATGCGATGTAGGGCAATTCCTGCTCTCGGTCTCGGGCGCCACCAGGGACGAAGGTACAACCGGCCATGACCTCACCAACGCGGCTGCCGGAAGTGGCCTACGGGAAGAAGAAAGAAGACGCACCGAAGGATCACTTCCGCTTCCGCCGGCGCAAGCGCGTTCAGTTCTTCTGCCGCCGTGACTAAGATGGAAGCGTTTTTGGATTCGCGGTCTGGACTTTGGGCCGGGGGTCCGGCCCCGGGACAGTTTTACCGAATCCCGTCCGCTTCCGGCTCCTCCATGGATCCGGCGTCAGCGTTCTACGGGGGTCCGATCACGCGGACTCAGTAAGTTCTCGGCGCTTCAGCTTGCGGAGGGGGAGGGACCGTGGGGCCTGGTGCCGCCGGGGAGGCGACGCGGGGACCCCGGGGGGCGCGCGCACGGGAGGGCTGCTCCGGGCGCAGAGGCCTGGAGAATGTGGAATGCTTGGCAGGAGTTACAGGAAATCAGAAGCAGAACCCGATGCGCAAAAAGGGAGGGCAGACCCTTCCCCTGCGCTGTCCCCACCTTTCTCACTCCAGGAACCCCATGGTGACCGGGACCTCGGTTCTCGGCGTTAAGTTCGAGGGCGGGGTCGTGATTGCCGCGGACATGCTGGGCTCCTACGGTTCCTTGGCCCGTTTCCGCAACATCTCTCGCATCATGCGAGTCAACGACAGTACTATGCTGGGTGCCTCCGGAGACTACGCGGATTTCCAGTATTTGAAGCAAGTTCTTGGCCAGATGGTGTAAGTCATCTAGAGAATCGGGACTAGTTCCCAAGTGGGGAGGGGAATCCCGATTTTTGTTCCCTCAGATGGGATGGGGGGGACTCGGGCTGCAGTGGAGGAACGGGAGAATCGTGGGGCGTGGGGATGGGAGCGTGTTTGCAAGAGTTTTCGGGCATCGGGGGTGTAAAATTTACATCTACATGGAAGATGTAAATTCTTTCGGGGTTGGGTGGAGACCCCGACTTGCGTCCTCCCTTCTCACAACCAATTTCTCTTAAGGATTGATGAGGAGCTGTTGGGAGACGGACACAGCTACAGTCCCAGAGCTATTCATTCATGGCTGACCCGGGCCATGTATAGCCGCCGGTCGAAGATGAACCCTCTGTGGAACACCATGGTCATTGGAGGCTATGCTGATGGAGAGAGGTTGATTTGAATACAAATAATTTACTTCCTTGGCCACCCAACCTAGTGCCCGCGTTGTGTCTCCTCTGTCTCTTCTCCCCAAGTGAATCCCACTTTAACCCAGACCCCATGGTCCCATTCTTCAGCTAAGATCAGAAACCTATCTGCAGCTGGGCAGATAGCTGAAGTGAGTTTTGACCCATTGTGTCCTGTTAGCTTCCTCGGTTATGTGGACATGCTTGGTGTAGCCTATGAAGCCTCTTCGCTGGCCACCGGTTATGGTGCATACTTGGCTCAGGTAAGTAGTGAGCCTAGAGGTGGGAGAGAAGGGACACAAAAGGAGATGGGTTAGTGGCTGTCTGTCCTTTCCCTGGAATTCTGACATGAGGGACAGGCTGAGTTCCCTGCAGCTGGGCAAATAGTTTTCTTTGTAGTCTGGAGGCTGGAAGTGTTGACACTTAGATTCCGGTGACAAAATAGCATGTCTGGGAGTCGGTAGATGTGCAAAGAGAGGATCCTCTAGAACTTTCCCTTCAAGTGGGTCCTTTTGGTAAGCAGAGCTCATAGTGAGGTGGTTGGTAGAATGTTGTCTTTCTACTCATGTACGCTTCTACTGTAGATTTGAGATAAACCAGCCTGTTTTTCAGCCTCTGATGTCTCCCATGGTTTTCCTCCCCATCTCCCTAGCCTCTGTTGCGAGAAGTTCTGGAGAGGCAGCCCGTGCTGACTCAGACTGAGGCCCGAGAGCTAGTAGAACGCTGCATGCGAGTGCTGTACTATCGAGATGCCCGCTCTTACAACAGGGTGAGGAGGGATGTGAATAAAAATGCTGGGAACCTAATTGGCAGGCTGTGGGTACCTGCAATCCTGGATCTGTATGCTTTGAAGAGCATACTGCCTCACTTGTGATACTCCTGTTTTCAGACTGGGGAAGAACTCTATTTGACCTTTGACCAGGTCCCAGGGACTGTTCATTTAGGGGTGGGCATTGTCATTGAAAGCTCTTTGTCTTTCAGTTTCAAATTGCCACTGTAACCGAAAAAGGCGTTGAAATAGAGGGACCACTGTCTGCAGAGACCAACTGGGATATCGCCCACATGATCAGGTGATTGAAATTAAGTCAATTTTTTTTCCATCAGGTGATAGAAAAAAATGATCAATCAGGTGGATTGATAATCCCAGCACTTTGGGAGGCTGAGGTGGGAGGAACTACTTGAGCCCAGGAGTCCAAGACCACCCTGGGCTACATAGTGAGATCTCATCTCTACAAAAAGTTTAAAATTCAGCTGGGTGTGATGGTGTGTGCCTGTAGTCCCAGCTACTTGGGAGGCCAAAGCAGGATTGCCTTGAGCCTAGGAGTCTGAGGCTTCATGAGCCGTAATTGTACCACTGTATTGCAGCCTGGGTGACAGAGTAGATCCCTGACACAAGAAAAGTAGTGGTAGAGTTGAGAGGTCCTTTGGCTTGCACTGAGCTGGGCTTTTCTGGAAGTCTGGACCAGAAAAATCTGGTGGAGAGGGTTTTGGTTGGAGGGTAGAGCCGTTTTTAAGATTCCTTTACGCTTCACAATTTTATTATTCTGTCTTCCTTTTTTAGTGGCTTTGAATGAAATACAGATGCATTTTCCAGAACTGAAGTTGTACCCTTCTTTTAACTTTGAACTCGGCTGGTTCAAAGGTAGACTTTTCTTTTGTAAAGTAAATAAATTCTTCAAAATGCTTGCGGAGTGGATTTATTCTATCTGACTGGGTCACACCATGAGCAAAACTGTTGAGTCTTGCTGTGTGTCATTTCCCTCCTTGGTCAGAGAACCCTTAGGCTCTTATAGCAAACACAATTCTCTACATAATACAGAAGACTCACTAGCTTCCTCATTTGAGGCTGTACTAGAGGCAGAACACAGATTTTCTGGTTCATGTTGGCTAAATGTGATTTTCATTAAAATACTATTTTTAGCTGGCTGCAGTGGCTCATGCCTGAAATGCTAGCACTTGGGGCCTAGGAGTTCAAGACCAGCCTGGGCAACATAGTGAGACCCCATCTCTATAGAACGACAAAAAAGTAGCCAGGCGTGGTAATGCACACCTTTAGTCCTGGCTACTTGGGAGGCTGAGGCTGAAGGACCACCTGAGTCCAGAAGGTTGAGGCTGGGGTGAGTGGTGACTGTGCCATTGCACTCCAGCCAGGGCCACGCAGTAAGATAAAAAAAAAAAAAAAAAAATTTAGAGACAGAAATGTAGCATCTACTACAGCTGCTCTGTATAAGGTTACCCTCAATCTAGAACTGACAGTCCCAATTCTTCACTCATCCAACCTTACCTTACACAGAAGAGTACCAAGTAAACGAATGATTGTAATGTTTCTTGTCCAAATATACTAATTTTTTAGAGCTGTCAGAAAATGTCTTACAATATTTATTATTAAGTGTTGCTGTGAACCAAGTCCGTCCTTTGGGGTACTAGCCATCCTTGGAATGGTGTAAGCCTGAATTTTTAAGATGAACACCCTCAGTGATTCTGATGAATCACCTCTTTAAGAAACTGGTATAGGCAGCAAACTAAAAAGCCATGCAAGAAATTCAGTGAGGTGAGAGAACTGAGGGAGAAATCAAACCATCCCTCCACTTGTACCATTCATAATTGTGACAAACTTGCAAATTTGAGCAAAAGAAAACCTTCAGTTCTAAACGTCCACATATTCAGTCTCCACACAGAAAGTAGTCAATAAATACATGTTTATTGATTAAACTGAATTATAAAAAACAAAACAAAAAAAAAACTTCCTTCTACTACTAAGCCATGCAGGCAGAGTCCACAAAGACAACTTCCTGGCCAAAACCCAGCTGATCCACTGTTGGTATTATGATCTCAAAAAAAAAAATTACCCATCAAGAAAGTCAGTGTGCAGAGGACAGGAACCCAGCTCTGCTAAGGCTGTGGCTGCTGCAAAGACTACCAAGGAGTAGGATAAGGATGCTGTAGGTAGCAGTGACCAATCATAGTTCTTGAACTTTTTCAAAGGCAAAAGATTGACTCGAAAGTCCACAGTCTCAACAAAATAGCATCAGGCAAAAAGCTGGGGAAGAGAAGCCCAGATGGATCCTTGGTTCAGTTTTCAGATGCCACGGCTTCACAGAGCTGGCTGAGCTGATTCTGGGAGGAATTGTGCCAGTTCACTATATTATAGTGTGCTGGAGGTTCAAAAACAAAAAGGTGGGGCTGGGAGGGGAGAAACGGGTGGTAACAAACGTCACACCTGTACCACAAGGCCCACGGTATCTTGAGCATTCCCCAATCTGTGAAGCCTATTAAACAGGGTCACCTAGAAAAAAGCAAGTTTATAAACCCATTTCCCCTCATTTAATTAAATGTTCCACTATGTACATTTTAAAGATGAACCATTTACAAGCTTGTGCAGGCTGCCTCCTTGGCTCGCAGGAGGGGAAACGCTGAAAGCCTCAGGATAGACAGAGTGGTGTAGCTGTGGGAAAGGTGGACTTGACTTTTTTGCTCCTTTTCTCTGTATAGTACAGTACGTTTTGGTTTATAACCATGAGTACATACAATTAAAAAAAAATCCCTCATGCAAATTGTAGAAAAAATTTTCTTTCCTTGAAGCTGGCAGTGAAAAATAAAGATTCATGTCTTTTTCTTTGTGCACACCCCTGTGTGTTTCTTCTTCATGTCAGATTCTTCTCTAAGCTTTAAGAGAAACGGGAAAGCCACGGGGCAAGCTGGATTGCAACAGGTGGTCTGTTTTCCTCTTCTTAGAGTTCAACACTTAACTCCTCGCACAGTGAGCTCCTGGCTGTAGGACCTGTGATCTCTTGAACAGGAGTGCTCTCCACTCAACAGGATGAAGTTCAGGGCTGCCCTGGGGGCTCGCAAGATGAAGACTCACACAGGGAATGGCTTCCACCCTAACAACACTGATCACCTCAGTACCTCTTGCTTGCTAATGACACATGTATGGTCCTTCGTCCAGAGTGATGGATGGTGTGAGACTGGGGAAGGGGGCCAAGGGTTGCAAGTGCAAAGAATATTGTTTCTGTTGTGTTTTTGTTGGAGGGAGGGTGGTGAGGAAAAGACAAATCTATTCATCATTCTGGATAATTAAAGGTGGTTTCATGCATTTTTAAAGCCACAATTTTATATTTAGAGTTGCTGTAGAAACCAACATCTCTGGAGAGGGAAGGAAAGAAAAGGAGAAGGAAGAGAGAGTTCAGGTGGGATTTTTTTTCCATTTTCATTTTTATATAAAAGTGTTAAGACCACAATGAAAAAAGTTTTTTATCCATATATATAATAAACCAGTTTGTGAGCTACATATTTTTGTCTTTCCCATCTTCAGAAATGTTCTCACATTGACAATGGTTAGATAGCATCATGCCTAAAGACGTTGGCCACACAGTCAAACAAACAAACAAACAAACCCAGAAATACTATGATACAATTGAGGTAAAAGGGGAAACAAAAAAATTTAACATTCGCCCACAAAGGATTTTTTTTCTTTTTCTCAATTTTGTCAGAAAAATACCAAACACAGTGATTTAAATTTAAAAAAAAAAAAGTCACAAAAACCTGTTTTTCGCAGAAGTGAATGACCAATGGGCCAGCTCCCGGCTCAGACATGATCACTATTGGTTTTCCTAATAATCCACAAATCCACAGGGAAGTGTAAGTCAACATCGGGGGAGTGGTGGCGTCAAATTAAAAAATATAAACCAAGTACCCCACCTGGTATCCCCCTTTTCCCTAAATCCCTCTACCCTCCCTCATACTTTCCCACCCCCACTCCAAACCCCCATGACCCCAACACTCAAATCTCCATCAGATCTAGGTCAGCTTCTTCAAAGCCATAGAAAGACTCGGTCTCACTTTCACCCTCAAAGAGCTGGTGAAGGCTTTCGGGCTCAACTGTCTCTTCAGGAGAGGACCTGGGGCGGGGCGTGGAAGCTGAGGGTTCCTCAGACTGTTCCCCACTCAGCTTCAGCTGCTCCTCCAGGGAGGCGATCAGCTCCTCCTGCATGTCAGCATTTCTCGTAGGCGAGTTAATGTTGCCATCAGGACCAGGCAGAACACTAGCCACGAGGAAGGACCGCTGGACGAGCTCTGGACAGTCCCCAATGACACCTAGCACTTCACCCAGCCAGACCAGCACCAGCTGAAGCAGGACATCAGAATCACATGCAGTATCTGCCATTTCCCGAGCCTGCTCCTTCCACTTTTTGTGCAGGAAGTTCTTGACTGTTCGTTTGATGCATACGTCTAATGGCTGGATTTTGGAGCTACACCCTGCTGGGACCACCGCAGGCAAAGTGTTAGAGGCACTGAGCATAGCCAGCACCTCTTCTGACAAGTGAGTGCGGTGACAGTCCATCACGAGCATGCCTTTGCTGTGCTGGCAGGCGGTGTGCTTCTGCCACACTCGGGTTGACCATAGTTCCATGATCTCGTCATCGCTGTAGCCACTCTCCTTCGCCTCTAGCAGTATGGAGTCTGGCACATTAGCAGGCTGATCCATTTGCCCTCGGTAGAAAACCAGGGTGGGAAGGACAGTGCCATCTGCCAAAATGGCCAGCACGACATCACACCAAGGCTCCCCCGTGCCCACTGTCTGCAGAGCATTCTCCTTTCGGTCGTCACTGCTCAGCACCTCTGTATCCAAGAATAAGGAGATCTCATCAATAGCCACGATCATAGACAAGGGTAAGTCCTGGTTGTGAATCTGCCGTTGTACAAACTCAATGAAGAGTCCTGCATTTTCGGCCACATCCTTAGGAAGGCTGTGGGCCACGGCTCTCCGGGCATGGGGAGTCAGGTGGTGGCGCAGCATGAAACGCACAGCCCACTCATAGGAGATCTTAAACCCCCCTTCCAAAGAACGTCCTATTTTGGTGGCCTTCTGAAATAAGGTCTCCTCATTGACAGGCAGCTGTTGCTCTCGCTGGATCAGCACCCACTCTGCTAACTTCTCTTCTGCCTCAAAGCTCAGGTATTTGCCCTCTAGATTCTCCCCCTGGGAGGCCTGGAAGCGTCGAAGCCAGCGCCGGATCCGTCGCTGGGGGTTTCGGAAGTGTTCGGCTGCCTGTTCTGTATTGCAGCACAGTGCAAACAGTACTACTCGAAGCTTCTTCACAGACAGCTGCTCCTTCTTGCCAACCCCACCACTACTGCCACCACCTGAAGCTGGCTCAGGTTCCTGGGTGATGGGGCTCTCTTCATCCTGGTCATCAACATTCAGGCATTCGGCTCCCTCTGCAGCCAGGGGTGGGAGGGCTACAGGCTGTGGGTGAGTGGGAGTTGGTGGTGGGGTCGCAGTTGAGGCTGGTGACGGGAGTGCCTGGCCCAAGGGAGCTGGTAGGTCTTCAGGCTCAGCTGGGGTGGCCCCCGCAGATTTCACAGTGGCAGCTTTGTTTGGGGGGAAGGAAGGAGGAGGGTACATATTCTTCAAGTTCCGGTCATGCACTCGGTCACGAGTCTGGCCATGCCTAAAGGGATGGGGGCAGGAGCAAGGAGAGGAGGAAGCTTAGTTAAACTAGAAATTGAAATGAATAATAGTAATAATAAGAACAGCCAGGCACAGTGGCTCACACCTGTAATCCCAGCACTTTGAGAGGCAGAGGCAAGAGGATTGCCTGAGCCCAATGGGTTCGAGACCAGCCTGGGCAACATGACGAGACCTCGTCTCTACAATAAATAAAAAATTAGCCGGCATGGTAGCACACGCCTGTGGTTCCAACTACTTGGAAGGCTGAGATGGAAGGATTACCTGAGCCCAGCAGGTTGAGGCTACAGTGGCCACGAGCGTGCCACTGCACTCCAGCCTGGGCAACAGAGACTCTGACTCAAAAAAAAAAAAGTATGATAAGAACAAAGAGCAAACACACTACACAACATAAATTAAAACGTGAAGTGAGAGTTTGTTACCTTGAGTGAGATATCCAAGTGAGTGCTGTGGAAATGAAACAATAAAAAAAGTTAGCTCATTGAGGAAACAAACCCTCCAAAGACAGCATCCTTACATTTCTACCCACCACACAGTGACACACACTGCACATCAACCAAGCTCCTCACTCTTATGTCAACGTCAGGCTAGCATATTTCCAGTTTGGCGCAGTGGATCTAAACAGTGAATGGAGAGGCCAGGTAGGGATGCTCCTGACTCATATGATATGACCTCTTCTCTTTTCCCCCCATTGCTTGATGACCCTCATCTCTTCTCCTTACCCCGTGGCAGGATGCTGCTGGATCTGTGAGAGGGGTTGAACACCAAATGCTTGGCCATGGCATCTCCCACAGAGGTAACAAAGGTACAGGAAGTGCAGGCCAGCTTGGTTCCGCTAAGAAAGAGAATAAAAAGTAATGAGATAAATACAGCAGGGACATGTGAGAGTTCAGCTTTGAGGCTTAACAGAGAAAAGGCGTGCCTCCCTTTTCTCCTCTTTCTCAAATTAATTCACATAACCGCCGCACCAAATAACTAAAAGGTTTTAGTGTGAACATTTGAAAAACCGAGACTACCAGTAAGTTTTTTTCTCACCTCACAGAATTTTTAAACAAAGCCAAATACTTGGGACTCTTCCGTGGAACATGATTGCTGAGAAAGACAAAGAAAAAATGGTATGAGTTATGGGGTTCTGCTGGCTAAGCTAGAAATTACCAGCCAATGACAATCCCCCACAAAAGAGCTGCCTCTTTATTCCCTCCTAATCTCAACACAAGTCTGTTTTCCTATCACCATGCTTCTTAAATGTTAATATGCATTTAAGCCACCTGAGAATCTATTAAAATTCACATTCTGATTCAGCAGGCCTAGGATGGGCCAAGCGTCTGTGTTTCTCACAAGCTCCCATTGAATGTGACTGATCCTTGAGTAGCAAGGTCCTACGAAATTACAGCACAGACCACCAAAGCCATATGGACACGTTCTGGCCTCACACCCTGCTAGGAGAGATGGACAAACAGCTCTAAAGCTGAGGAACACGGAGCAGCCTATGGAGGAAGTGAGTTCTCCAGAACCTGAACTATTAATCAGAAAAAGGGGTTCCATCACAACTTACTTGATCATGTGGTTGGCATAAGCTCGAGAGCAGCAGGTGCTGTAGCGACACAGGGAGCAGTGTACATAAGTAGGGAAATGATTAGGGAAATCTGGGATCTCAAAGCTGCACTCCAGACACGTCTGCCGGCCCATGACACTCCTGTCAAAAAGAAAGAAAGAACGTTCTCATTACTGCCTCAAGAGTCCTCAAAGTGTAGGATTTTAGATAACAGACCCTGCTAAAAGGCTACCAGGTTGCAGTGGCTATCAGGTATAATACTGCCCACCCACTCCCCACCCGCCCAGCACTCAGAAGAAGGCGCTGACATTTTCCTAACAGCTCTCTTCTGGATGTTGCGCTGGACAGGGGGATAAAGGAAGACAGGCAGAGGGTCTGTTGAGGAGGCCAGTGGTGCTGCCTCCTGCAGGGAGCTGGGAGGTGTATCATTGGAGGATACAGGAACAGTTCGTGGCTGCCCTCGGGAGGCTCGGATTGTCACCTGAGAGTCAAATGAAGGAACAGTTAGACATCACTCACTCTAAACCTTCAGAATACTGAAAATCTCTGTTCCATCCCTCCCTGGTTTTTAAGAAAACGTGGCAAACTCTTTACCTTGGTGCCTGGTTTCAAGCCTTCTAGCTGCTTGGGTTTACGGAAAGTTTTATGGTGTTGAAGCTTGTGTTCAATTTTGTCCTTGGCAAAAAGAAACTGTAGCCGGCATTTGTTGCAGTGATAAACGTTTCTCTTCTAAGGGGGGGGGGAGGGGAGAAAAAAAAATTCCTTAAAGTTTCCTGATGAATTTTTTTCTTTGAGGAGAAGGTGGATCAATGCCAACCATATCAGTCTTCCCACCTTTCTGTTGATAACTTAAGTAATGAAGACACACCATAACCTCAAAACCTGCCACTGACAATCATTATGTCCCACTCTCCCAAAGACAAGTGGACTCAAGGCCAGGATGACTAAGTCCTCAAACTCTCCCTTCCTGACTCACTTTAACAATTGAGAGGAGTGATGTGAGCTCCACTTGTCCCTACTGCACCTTTACACTGCTTTCTCCTGGCCATTCTTCCTTCTCACTTTATTAAAAGACAATATACAGGGTGGGGGGGGGGAAATCATACTTTTTATTTTGTGCTCTTCCATGCAAGTTTGCCTTCAACTCTGACCCTTAGTCCCCCCCTTCCACAGGAACAAACAACTTTGTTACTAGTTTCTTGAATATGCTTTCATGGACAGTGTATACATATAACTATATCACAAACACATTCCTATTCAGTCACTACCTCCCTGTTTTTCCTTTACCTTTTTAGAGACGAGGTCTCGCTATCCTGCCCAGACTGGACTTGACCTTCTGGATTCAGGCAATCCTTCTGCCCTAGGCTCTTTATTTTTTTCTCTTTTTAATACAATGATGGCACTTGTCCATACCTTGCTGTTTTTTCCCTTACTACATCAATATCTACTGGTATGTGTCCCTGTAAGACCATTTTGAAGATTTAGTCTGCCTAGCACTGAAGTGCTTCAAAAACAAGACCCATGTCCATAGATCCTCTTTTCTGGGGTAGCCAAGCTCTGTAACTTAGGCTGAGAGACAATTTCCACGCCCGTTTGGAAATACATCTGTGGTGGATTATCAGCAGTCACCATTGTGCAAAGCAGCATGTGAGCATAAGGGAGTACACGTTTGTGCCCCCACCTTGCTCTCCACTCAGTATCCTCCCTTCTATACCTTCACTCTCCTCTAGTGGCTGTTTTCTTGTCGCATGTTAAAACAAGGTCATGGCTAATCCATCTTGTAAACAAAAGACAACAAAAGCAACAAAAAACTTCTCTTTGCTACTCATTTCCCCGGATCCTTTTGTCCATAAACAAACTTCTTAAATAACGTTTCCATTTCTTTACCTCTCATTAATTTGTTCCTGGAATCTGACTTCCACACCATCAACCAACACAATGGCTTTCCTCAATATTGCTAGATTAAAGGATCTGCCTCTGAATTTCTATCTTGCTTGACACCTTCCTATAACACATGACATTTTGATCACACCTTTTTCTTCAAAACACTTTCTCCTCCTCAGCTCCCTTGGTTTTTCTCCATGAACTATAGTGCTGGCTTTATAGAGACTTCAAGGACCCTGTGCCTTCATCATATTCTTGACAGAGTTGGGAATCAAAACACTTCAGAAGTTTAAAATCTACTGGCTTTATATAATAACTATTCCTACAAAAAAATTTATATATCCTAAATGTATTATCTACAACCCAAACATCTCTCCTAGGCTTCAGACCTATTATCCAACAGTTACATACTTGATGTCCACAGATACTGTTAACTCAGAATATCCAGACTCATGATCTTCCCCTGCCAGATTCACACTCTGCAGTGTTTCTACGTCAGTCAACCGTCCCATCATTCATCTAGCCACCCATGACAGAATCTTAGGCACTATTCTTAACTTGCTGCCTCCACCTAATTCATCTAAGTCAGGAATATCAAATATTCTCTCATTATCTCTCAATTCCACCTCTTACACATTTCAAAAGCCAATAGCTACTATCCTCTTTCACCTAAACGACTGAAAAGGCCTTTTGGCTAGTCTCCCTAACTATGGTCTTACTTGCCTTTAAATCCATTCACCTCAATGCAGCCAGGGCAAAATCTTAAAGCAAGTCTGAACACATCACTCCAGGGCTTAACATCCCTTCAAATGGCTTCCTAATGACTCCTCTTCATGGCTTACAAGATCCTCCATGATTTGTCCCTGCCTCACTTCCACTCCCCCCTCCCCTTATGGCCTACATTCTCAGTGAACCATGAAATCCCTCAATTTCTCGAACCTCCATCCTCTTATTCTGTGTGCCTCAGGCATACTATTGTCTGTCCTATTTCATCAGGCTCATTCTTATTCATCCTTCGGGTCTTGAACACCACTTCTTCCTAGAAGCCTTACAGGGCATCCAGAGTAGCTACATGCTTTTCTTTCTTTCTGAGTCAGAGTCTCACTCTGTTGCCCAGGCTGGAGTGCAGTGGCACAAACATGGCTTACCGCAGACTCAACCTCCTGGACTCAGGCAATTCTTTTACCTCAGCCTCCCGGGTAGCTGAGACTATAGACATGCGCCACCATGCCTGGTCAATTTTTTTACCTTTTATAGAGACAAGGTCTTGCTATGTTGCCCAGGCTGCTCTCGAGCTCCTGGGCTCAAGGGATCCTCCTGCCCAGCCTCCTAAAGTGCTGGGATTACAGGCATGAGCCACCATGCCTGGCCATTATATGCTTTTCTGTATCCTACATTTCTCCCTAACACAACATTCTTCATGCTTTATTGTACTGTGTTGTTTTTTTTTTTAAAGACTGGGTCTCACTCTGTTGCCCAGACTGGAGTGCAGTGATTCAATCAGTCATGACTCACCACTGTCTCAAACGCCGGGGTTCAAGGCATCCCTCTCACCTCAGCCTCCCAAGTAGCTGGGACTAGAGGCACATCACCAGACTTGGCTAATTTTTAATTTTTTGTGTAGCGATGGGGTCTTGCTATGTTGACTAGGCTGGTCTGGAACTCCTGGCCCCATGGGATCCTCCCTCCTTAGCCACCCAAAGTGTGGGAATTATAGGTATAAGCCATTATGCCCTGCTGTCCTGCTTACCAGCAAATCTCTAGTACCTAGACTACTATGTGGCGCATAACTGAAATTCATACGTTTTTGCTGATACACCCATATTATGTTCTCTACCCAAACTGTTTGCGTAGGTTTAGTCCTGGCCCCAGCATCCATGTTTAGAAACATGAGAATATGGGAAATGCTTGGTGCCTGGTACCTGGTGCCTCATGTAATGCTGTTGAAATGCATTGCCATTTTTGAAGACCTTCAGGCAGTAAGGGCAGAGCAGATGCCGAGTGTCCTCATGGATCATCCGAAAATGGACATCTACCTCAGAGTAGAGTGAGGAACGATACTGACAAACCTGGGTCACACAAGAAGGAAAATAAGGCTAAGAATGAAGTGAACAACTGAGGCCTTAAAAAAGAGGTAGCAGCTACAATTTTTAAATATTAAAAAAAAGTTTTCCTAAATGCCTATAAATAGAATTATTTTTCTGACTTTGTAATGCAGGGCTATGTTTGTGATACATATAGCTATTATTTAAGATAACAGAGAAGGACAGGAAAGTCTGAGAACAATCCATTTCCTCTAAGAAAAATAAAGCTTTCTGTGTTCATCCTCAAAGGGCAAATTTAGGAGACAAATACTCCCTTAGAACATGCACGTGTTCCCTGGCTGGGTTTTATACTTGTGGATATGCTCTTTTACATTTTTTCTCCTACATGGAAAATCCTGAAGACAGGACTTCTCCTGTATCGCCTCAGAGTTCCTAAACTGAGTGTAAGCAGTAAGTATTTGGCAATACTCATTAGTGGATTCTCTGACCTGAGCCAAATGGGTGAAATGCCCTGGAGAAAAAGGTAATACCTGGCAAACATAAGGCATCTCTCCAGGTTTATGGGTATCCTTCATATGCTGGAGAAATAGTGGCTCACTTTCAAACGCCCACTCACAGATCTTGCACTTGGCTGTAAAAAGAAAAATAATCAATAAATCCACCTGAAATATAAGACAAAAGTCCTGCTTTCTTTTCTCTAACTTCTATATCTTCATTTTCAACAATCAGTAAATCATAGATCCCTTCTTTCTTTAAAATGGTTCTGTCTTAACATTTGTGTTGCTGATAACAAATAATCTTATGTCTCTAGCTCAGACTTCTTATGAGCAAAGCTCTATTCTAGATTCTAAACTATCTCCAGACATTGTAAATTAGATATTCTACAATCAACTCTAACTTAATTCAGAATCCTCCTGGCTTTCCATTGTTTCCCTTACTTCTGCATCTCTCTCTTTCTAACCTCAAAACACAAGCATGATCTCAATGCCAAACCCTGTGTTTTGTCACCATCATCTCACAATGTTTCTAGGAGCCGTTGCTTTTCTAATACTTACAGACCAAATATTTAGGAGACCCAAGTGACTTCCCATTGCTAACCAACTGGTTTCCAATACCTCCTCTCTCTCCAATAAACCTGTACAGCATCTACTCTTTATAAAACATTGTCAAATGAATTATTTTAAAATACTACATGACTTCATTCCTCTGCTCAAGCACAGGCAATGATTATCTCCTATGAATAATTCAACAAATATTATCACACCTACTAAGTGAGTACAAATAAGAATTTGCCCTTCAAAGACCAACAATCACGAACAGAAGTTCTTGCCCCATTATTATTTTTTTCACGATTAACAAATTCAAGCCGGGCTCGGTCGCTCAGCCTGTAATCCCGCACTTTGGGAGGCTGAGGTGAGTGGATTGCCTGAACCCGCGGGTTTGAGACCCGCCTGGGCAACTTGGCGAGACATCATCTCTACAATAAATCAAAAAAATTAGTCAGGTGTGGTAGCGCGTGCCTGTAGTTCCAGCTACTTGGAAGGCGGAGGCGGAAGGATCGCCGGAGCCCAGCAGGTCGAGGCTGTGGTGGCCGGGAGCGGCCACTGCACTCTAGTCTGGGTGACAGAGTGAGACTCCAACTCAAAAAAACGCCCAAACAACCAAACAAAAAAACAAATTCGAAATCATTATACTTTGAAACTGTTCACTTTATAAAGCCTATGAGGTTGCAATTCTAAATTTCTTAGTAAAATTTTTAATTGCTACATATTTTGAATTACACAGTATGGCCAAAAAAGGAGTTATTTATATTTTTCTTACTTTCACAGAAATTAGTTTCAAATTTTTGCAATATAAACATTGTAAACTTAAAGTCTTTAAATATGTATTGGACAATGTCCAGGCCCTCTACTCCCCCTCAAAAGATGAGTAAAGCTGAAATAATTCCTTAAAACAAACAAGAGCCTGGGGTTCTTTTTATTTTTTTTGAGTTGGAGTCTCACTCTGTCACCCAGACTGGAGTGTGGTGGCCTCTCCCAGCCACTGTAGCCTCGACCTGCTGGGTTCCGGCGATCCTTCTGCCTCAGCCTTCCAAGTCGCTGGAACTATAGGCGCGCGCTACCACGCCCAGCTAATTTTTTATTTATTTATTGTAGAGATGATGTCTCGCCAAGTTGCCCGGGCGGGTCTCAAACCCACGGGCCCAGGCAATCCACTCACCTCAGCCTCAAGCCTGGGGTTCTTAATCTAGGGTCCATAGAGCAGGTCTTGGGGAACCCAGGTATCCCCTCAAATTATACGTAAAAGAGTAAAATGTCTATTGTTATAGGAAGAGGGTTCACATATTTTGTGTGTATTCTCAAAGAGGTCTTCAGTCCCAGTTAGAATCACTGCCTAGAGGTACATTAGGTACTGTGAGAACACAGATAAATCAGACATTCTGTCTAGAGGAATGAGGAAAAGCTACAAGAAGATACATAAGCTGAACCTTCAAAGATGAACAGGGATTTGCCAGACGAAGAACCAAGAGGAGAGCAGGAGGAAAGGCCTGTGGGCATGAAAGTTCATGACATGTGTGAAAAGTTAACTAGCAGCATGACGATATTTTTCTCTCCCCCCACCCTACCTTTCAATTCACTTATCTTCTTTAATTTTCTTTTCTAGAACATCTGTAAGCAACCTTCTCTTCAGGCCTTTCTTATTCTATGTTTTCCAAGGGCAATTTCAACCAGTCTCAAAGGCTTTTCCTACTACGCATATATCAGCTCTATTGTCACAGTTGTCACACTACATCAATAGTAAAAGATCTGGCTCGACACCGTGGCTCATGCCTGTAATCCCAGCACTTTGGGAGACCAAGTGAAGAGGATCTCTTGAGGCCACAGGCTCAAGACCAGTCGAGGCAACACAGCAAGACCCTACCTCTTTAAAAAGAGTACACTGTTATAACTAAAAGTATAATGATCCACTGATGTTCTGGGGACAACTCAGGACATTTGAAAATAAACTAGGTATTCAGGGGTACCCACCCCAGGGCCACGGACTGGTACCAGTTTGTGGCCTGTTAGGAACTGGGCCACACAGCAGGAAGTGAGCAGTGGGTGAGCAGAGCTCCTCATCCTGTCAGATCAGTGGCAGCATTAGATTCTCATAGGAGCTTGAACCCTATTGTGAACTGCGCATCCGAGGGATCTAGGTTGCATGCTCCTTATGAAAATCTAATGCCTGAAGATCTCTGCCCCTAATTCCGTCTCCTAGTCCTGAAAAATTGTCTTCCACAAAACCAATCCCTGATGTCCAAAAGGTCGGGACTACTATATTAGATGATATTAAGGATTTCTGATTGATTCTGTTAGGTCTTAACAAAGGTATTGTGGCTATATACAGAAAAACGTCTTTAATTTTTAGAGATACATAGTAAAGCAGGAGTCCCCAACTCCCAGGCTGTGGACCAGTACCAGTCTGTGGCCTGTGGGAACAAGGCCACTCAGCAGAAAATGAGCAGTGCATAAGCAGAGCTCCTTCACCTGTCAGGTCAGTGGTAGCATTAGATTCTCAGGTGCATGAACCCTACTGTGAATTGCATGTGAGGGACCTAGGTTATGTGCCCTCTATGAGAATCTAATGCCTGATCCCATCTCCTGTCCAGGGAAAAACTGTCTTCCATGAAACTGGTCCCTGATGCCAAAAATGTTGGGGACTGCTGTGGTGTTTAGGGGTGAAATGTCATGATGTCTATAATTTTAAAATACTTCAGAAAATAAATTTCTCCCAAATCAAAAAAAGCAATGGGTGCCAAAATACTAGCATTAAAAAACAAGGTACTTTTTGAAAAGATATCTGTACTCCCATGTTTATTGCAACACTATTTATAAAAGCCAAAATATGTAATCAACCTAAGTACCCATTAGAAGTTAATAAAGGTGTGGTATGAACACACAATGGAATATTATTCAGCCATAAAAAAAGAATAAAATGCTGCCTTTGGCAGCAACATGGATGAAACCAGAGGCATGTTAAGAGAAATAAGCCAAGCTTAAAAAGGAAAATTGCATGTTTGCATTCATATATGTGAGCAAAAAAAAAAAAAGTGGATCTCATGAAAACAGAGAGAAGACTGAATGTCACCAGAGGCAGGGAAGGATGGGGGAAAGAAGGAGGTGAAGAGAAGCTGATTACTGGGTACAATTATATAATTTGAGAGAAGGAATAAGAACTAGTGTTAGATAGATCGGTAGGGTAACTACAGTTTGCAACAGTCTATTACACATGTTAAAATAGTGAGAAAAGAGTGATCAGAATGTTTTTAGCATAAAGAAAACAAATATTCAAGGTGATGGCCATCCCAAGCACACTGATTTGATTTTTGCAAATTACATGAATGTGTTCAATTATATGCATCCTTAAATTATGTACACCTATTATGCATCAATTTTTCAAAAAGCTACTTTCATGAAAGATCTGTCATGGGTGTTACAAAAGAATCCGAGAATAAAATTAGTATATACACTAAGAAAAGACAGTTATTTGATTAGTATAAATTTTAAGTTATAAGAGACTCAAAAATGAAAAGGCAGGGGTAACAGTGGGAAGCCAATAGAAAAAAAAAATGATGAGGGTCTGCACTGTTTCTTTTCCATAAGGCCAACTTACAGTCTCTCTGTGGAATCCATACATAAATGGAATAACAAAAACCGACCCACCAGATTCTGTATAAAAATGAGTTAGGTATTGTCACTGGGAGGTGTGAATGAGTTATTCTGGCTTCACGTAAATGACAGTGAAGAAATTTGGTCTTATCTTAGACCAAGATGGCTCCCCTGGCACTACACAATAGTATCATGATAGCTGACTCCAATGTACATTCTGCTCCCAAATGATTAGTCCAAAGTTCCACTGTCCAATATGGTAGCCGGCAGTAACATGTGTCGAGAGAACACTTGAAATGTGGTTAAGCCCAAATTTGAGATTTGCATTTCAAAAAAAATCTGTGTTTTAATGGGGAAAAAAAGAATGGCAATATCTCATTAATTTTAAATGTTGATTACACGTTGAAATAAATATATTTTGAATATATTCAGTTAGATGAAATATACCATTAAAATTAATTTTCCTTTTTTGAATTGGAGTCTCACTCCATTGCCCAGGCTAGAGTGCAGTGGCATGCTCACGGCGACCCCAGTGTCAACCTGCTGGGCTCAGGCGATCCTTCCACCTCAGCCTTCCAAGCAGCCAGAACTACAGGCGCATGCTACCATGCCCGGCTAATTTTTTGAGCTATGTAGAGATGAGGTCTTCTCTCATCTTGGCCTTCCCCAAAGTGCTAGGATTACAGATTTGAGCCGTCAAGCCTGGCCCCTCGTTACTCCCACCTTTTTTTTTTTTTTTTTAAGAGACAAGGTCTCATTCTGTCACCCAGGGTGGAGTGCAGTGGTGTGATCATAGCTCACTGCAGCCTTGAATTCCTGGGCTCAAATAATCCTCTTTCCTCAGTCTCTCAAGTAGCTGGGGCTACAGGTATGCACCACCATGCTTGGCTAATTTTTAAAGTTTTTTGTAGGGATACAGTCTATGTTGTTTAGGCTGGTCTCAAACTCCTAGTCCCAAGCAATCCTCTTGACTCTGTCTCCCAAAGTGCTGGGATATATGTGCCTGGCCTGGTGGGTTTTTTGTTTTTTGTTTTTAAACTTTGCAATAGTCTCCTGTTGTCCATGGGGATACTTTCCAAGACCCCAGTATATACAGCACCAAATCCTATATATACCATGATTTTCCTATACATACAAGGGGGAACCCCTCCAAAAAAAATGGAATTATTTTTTGGAGGGCAGATACCTTGTAGTACAGGCTTCTCCCACTAGGTATGTGTTCTAGGAACCCATCAGCATCAGAATACCAGCCAGCACTTTTTGAGAGACTGTATTCAGTTTATGTGAATTTTTTTGGGAGATTCTTTCAACACATTTGCCCATTTCATGATGGGGGATTTACGAGTGTACCTGCCCACTCCACACTGAGTGTTTAGCAGTTTTTCACCCAAAACAGCATGACCCCTGTGCCCCACCCTTCCTATCCACCCAGTCTTGGCCCGAGTGATTTTATTGTTTCCCCAGATGAAAAAAGTCCTCAAAGGGAAACACTTTGCTGATATGGAAGAGGTGAAACCAAAAAATGGCAGAAGCACTAAGAGGCATCAAAACTGATGAGTTAAAAAACTGTTTTGAGCCGGGCTTGGTGGCTCAGCCTGTAATCCCGCACTTTGGGAGGCTGAGGTGAGTGGATTGCCTGAGTCCGTGGGTTTGAGACCCGCCTGGGCAACTTGGCGAGACCTCATTTCTACAATAAATAAAAAAAATTAGCCAGGCGTGATAGCATGCGCCTGTAGCTCCAGCTACTTGGATGGCTGAGGCGTAAGGATCGCTGGAGCCCAGCAGGTCGAGGCTGCGGTGGACGGGAGTAGCCACCGCACTCCAGTCTGGGTGACAGTGAGACTCTAACTCAAAAAACAAAAAAAAACTGTTTTGAGCAGTGGAAAAAAGCATCCTAATTGGCATACTGCATCAAATGGAGAGTACTTTGAAGGTGACTGAAGTAATAATACACATTTTTTTATAAATAAATTCTGGGATTTTTTGGGTCCTCCTTTGTACATATCTATGATATTTAATTTATAAATTAGGCACAGTAAGAGATTAACAACAAAAAATAAAATAGAACAATTATACAGTACACTGTAATACAAGTTATGTGAATACAGTCTCTCTCTCAAAATACTGTATTGTAGTGCATTCACCTATTTTTGGACTGTGATTGACCAAGGGTAACACACTGTGGATAAAGGGGATGCCACTGTAGTTAAAGTGACTATTAGAAAAATCAAAATTACATAGGAAACTCACATTATATTTCTATTGACCAGCGCTAATTTAAGCCACTATGGCAATCCCATTTCCCTTGCCAATACCTGGTTTAGGAATGGGCCTATGAGCCAAATATGGCCAAAGAAAAAGGGGAAAAGCAATCAACACACATAAGAAACAAATTCAGGAAAGAAGGACAGGTGAAGATAAAGTTTCTTCCTTGTCTAGACAATTTAGCGTCTTGATACAGTGTCTCAGGCACTGTATCACACTGAGACACGATCACACTGCTATGAGGAAGAGACATAACCTGCTGAGAAACAGACCAAGGTAAGTTCTAGGCTGATGCCTGCTCCACTTCCAGTCTCTCAGTTAAATGATGTAACAGACATTCTTACTGTTTCAATCATTTTTAGTCAAGAATTTTCATTTGTAGCAAACACATCCAGAAAACATGCCTATTTGTCTTTTATGCTTTTGATCATACTGTTCAAACCACCTAAAAGCTTTTCTATACCAATGTCCATTCATCTAAATCTTTCTTGTATTTAAAGGCCCTAAAAATTTAAGTACCATTTCCTATAACACCTGGCTACAAGGAGTTTCCTTTCTCTGAGCTATTTCACCTATCATTGGTATCATACAGTGCATATATTTACAATATACTATCTTGTTCTCACATTTTCCTGTATTCACATGATTTTTGTCTTTTCTTTTTTTCCAGTTGGAGTCTCACTGCAACGGCACACTCATGGTCACCCCAATGTCGAACTGCTGGGCTCTGGCGATCCTTCCGCCTCAGTCTTCCAAGTAGCCGGAAGGAACTACAGGTGCGCGCTACCACGCCTGGCTAATTTTTAATTTTTATTGTAGAGATGAGGTCTCACCAACTTGCCTGGGCTGGTCTTGAACCCGCAGGCTCAGGCAATCCACGCACCTCGGCCTCCCAAAGTGCTGGGATTACAGGCTGAACCACCGAGCCTGGCCGATTTTTGACTTTTCAACAAAACTGGATTGTCTCTTAAAGGACATTAGAAACATTCTGAAGGCTGGGCTTAACTCCTCACAACGTCTCCCTATTAGAAGCATATGTTCTTAAACCAATGACTTAATCTCTCAGAGTCTGTGCTCAGTCTTGTGTTCCCTCATTTATAAGATGTACAGTGTAGAAAACATCCCAACAAGCCATATAATTCACTGAAAGCACAGTCTCAATGACAAAGTACTTTAAAACATTATCTTTTTTCCTACATAAAACCTATCAGAGCCGGGCTCGGTGGCTCAGCCTGTAATCCCGCGCCTTGGGAGGCTGAGGTGAGTGGACTGCCTGAGCCCGCGGGTTCGAGACCCGCCTGGGCAGGCGAAACCTCATCTCTACAATAAATCAAAAAAGTCAGCCGGGCGTGGTAGCGCACGCCTGTAGTTCCGGCTACTCGGAAGGCTGAGGCGGAAGGATCGCCGGAGCCCAGCAGGTCGAGGCTGTGGTGGCCGGGAGCGGCCACTGCACTCCAGTCTGGGCAACGGGGTGAGACTCCAACTCAAAAAAAAAAAAAAAACCTATCAGGGTACTAACTAAAGTGAAGGTCCAAATATAGATGACTGCTCCTTCTATAAAACACTAAGTAATGAGTTCATTACTTTTGTTTCTCTACAGTGGTCCTGAACCAAAGCCCCTGATAATTCAGGATCTAATGCCAAACGCAATCCATGCTGGAACAGAATAGAAGTCAGGTTTGTAAGAAAATAGGGCAAAAGAAGTAAGGAAGTGGCTACAAACATGCAAAGCACTTCCTTTACACTGCTGCCACATATAAAGAAACATAATGGCTCCCCCACCATGCGCCATTCAACCAGTGAAGAGCAAGGTATATCCGTCTAGAGTTTAAGAGTTTCCAAACTTACTAGTAGATTCATAGGGACTGTGAACATTTTCCAAGTGGCACTGGAGTTGGAAGGGAGTGGAAAACTGGCGGTAACAGTGTTGGCAGATAGTATGACCATCCACCTCACCATTCTGCTGATCAAGTTCTACGTGGTGCTTCATATGGTTCATGAATCTGTGGCACAGCACAAAGAGAAAGTACAGAAAACATAACAGTTCAGTAGCCTTTTAAAAATAGGCTGTGGTAGAATCACAGAACAAACATGATCTGCTCCCCTTCACCTCTGAACTTCCTACTTGGGAGCCCAGAAAAATAATGGGTTCTTAAAACTAGGAAAGTTCTGTGAGAGGAGATGCACTGGCTTCCTGTACTCTGCCCGAAGTCTACTACCACAATACCTCCTTTGACAGTACTAGTTACTGATTTAATAACCCCCAGCAAGACTGTGTGATAGTTAGGACTAATCTCCTAAGAGAAAGACTTGAATATATCAGAAAATGTAAGTCTTCTCTTGTCCAAGGTAACCTCCAAGGCTCTTCAACACTTACCGAATATTGTTTTTTAGCCTTTTGGTACAATGTGGGCATCGGAAAGATGTGGCGACCTTAGGGAAGTTTGTGAGCTGGGCTACTTTGCCACCATCCCGTCCATAGTAGAAGTCATCTACTAGCATAATGAGCTTGGTCTGGACGGCATCACCCACATTCTCATTTGGCTCTGGTACTTTGGTAGGTGGTGACAGAGCAGGAATAGGTGTAGAAGAGGGTGTGGAAGCAACAGGAGCTGTTTTCTCAGGGGATGGGGGCTTTGCTGCTGATGGGACACTGGGTTCTGAATCCAGGGACTTTCCTTTCTTCTGGTAGTCAACCATTTCTGGGCAACAGTACTATAAAGAAAGACATCTGATCATTCTGGTGATCCTGGGGGCTAGAATGCGCTAACTCCTAAGCTCTCTAACATTCTTTGCTAACGGTTTGGTTTTAGTTATCTCACCCAGCGTTCACCCTTCAGTGTTTCCAGGTTTGAATCTTTTCCCAGCGTCTACATCCAACCATATGCCACCCCAAGTACCATGCCTTGTGTACTTCTCCCTCCTGCTTGTTTTAGATACCTTAACCATTCACCAGTACAATCTGTCTCTGAGCTCCCTGAAAAAGAAGTTCCAACCTTTGTATCTGGACTAATACCAAAAAATGAAAAGGCTAAAAAAATGGGAACCGGATAACAGCTCCTGAGTCATCCAATGACACACTTAACAGAAAACAAACTGAGGCCAATGTGGTTTGAGCTCTTATTATCTATAAATCTGTCCTCATGTATGGTTTCAAAATCTAACATGATAAGGAAGGAAGGAAGGTCACATATGTTCTGATCTGAGGGTCTTTAAATGTATCTTATCACTTCCAAAGTACTCTTCTAAAACAGACCGAGAGAAAGTAACCCTTTAAAAAGCTTCCAAGTCTTTTTAGAGTCTCTGCTTCACAAGCTTCCAATATTAATGAAGGTATCAGCGGTGGCCACTTAAGCTGGCTCTCTATCGCAGGTGATATCACTTACACACATGTGACCTCTCAAAGCTTCAGTAACACGAAATTGAGCATTACACCGTGGACATATTTTCCGTCCACCATCCTGGAGATCAAACACTGGGATGGAAGAGGTCACTGGAAGAAGTGAGAAGAATTGATAAGATTAATATGATAATATTGGAAAAAGATTACTAACCTTTTGGAAAAAGGTCAAACACTCCCTGAGAGGTATATCAAAGGGCAAGCAAGCACGAGAGATCACCATGTTGGAGACGCATTCCTTTTACTGTTCTAACTTTAGGCCAAGGGTCGGCAAAGCACAGCCTTGAGACCAAATCCAGTACAGCTGCCAGTTTCTGTTTGGCCTATAAGCCAAGAATGACTTTTATATTATTTTTTGGTTAGGTAAGACTTTTTTAAAAATTGTGCTTATATATATAACAAAATTTACCATCTTAACCATTTTTAAGTGTATACTTTAGTACTGTTAAGCACATTCACATTGCTGTGAGATCTCCAGAATGATTTTCATTTTGCAGAACTGAAACCCTAGACCCATTAAAAAACAACACTCCATTCTCCCCTCCCCCAGTCCCTAGTAACCACCACTCTATCTTCTGTTTCTATGAATCTCCCTACTCTAGGTGCCTCATGTAAGTGAGATCACACGGTATTTTGACCCTTTGTGACAAGTACATTTCAGTTAGCATGATGGCCTCAAGGTGAACCACGCTGTAGCATGTGTCAGAATTTCCTTTCTTTTTTAAGCCTGAATCATATTATCACGTATGTGTATACCTGATTTTGTTTATCCATTCATCAGTTGATGGACGGTTGTGTTGCTTTCACCTTTCAGCTACTGTGAATAATGCTGCTATGAAAATGGGTGTACAGTATCAATTCTAGTCTCTGCTTTCAATTCTTTGGGGTACGTGAGGTCTGACAATTAAGTTTGTGAACTTGCCACTATGCACTTGCGTTGGTAGCACTGTACGAACAACTCAGTATCTCACAGCTGTGTCTGTGTTGACATGTGGCGGTGTCTTGCTGAGTGGCCTTCAGTATTGTTGGTGCATATTTTCATGTGCCATTGTGAGAATGTAGGAGCTTGAATTAGAGCCAGGAACAAACATTAAATTTCTTGTTAAACTTGGCGAGAATGGAAGTGAAATCAGGGACAGATTAGTCCGAGTTTATGGGGAGATAATGCCATGAAGAAAATGGCAGTGTACAAACAGATTAAATGTTTTTCTGAGGAGACAGAAAGCATTACTGATGAAGAGAGGTCAGGATGGCCAGTAACAAGCAGAGCTGATGAAAACATTGCAAAAATTTGTCAAATTTTGTGTCAAATTGTTGGCTGACTGTGAGGAGCACAGCAAACCAAATAAACATCAACAGAGAAACAGGAAAATCTTAACTGAAAATCTTGGCATGAGAAAGGTGTGTGCAAAAATGGTCCCGAAGGAGCTCTTGCATCGCAGCAATACACCAGCTCCTATAGCACTATCTGTGAGGGAGTTTTTAGTCAGGAAACAGATAACTGTATTGGGATACCCTCCCTACTCACCCAATCTGGTCCCAAATGACTTTTTTCTTTACCCGAAGATAAAGGAAATACTCAAAGGAAGACATTTTGATGACATTTAGGACACCAAGCGTAATACGATGACAGCTCTGATGGCCATTCTCGAAAGAGTTCCAAAATTGCTTTGATGAGTAGACTAAGCACTGGCGTCAGTGCATAGCTTCCCACGGAGAGTACTTCAAAGGTGATCATAGTGATATTCATCAATGAGGTACATAGCACTTTCTAGGATGAGTTTGCGTACTTGTCAGATCTCACATACCCAGAAGTGGAGTTCCTGCAGCATATGGTATTCTATTTTTCATTTGTTGAGGAACTACCGTACTGTTTTCCAAAGTGGTTGTGCATCATTTAACATTTCCACCAACAGTGCATAGGGTTCTGTTTTCTCCACATTCTCAACAATATTTGCTATTTTCTGGTTTTTTAATAGTAGCCATCCTAATGAGTATGAGATGGTTTCTTGGTGTGGTTTTGATTTGTATTTCCCTGATGATAAGTGATGCTCAGCATCTTTTCATGAGCTTACTGGCCATTTATAATTTCCTCTGGAGAAATGTCTAAGTCTTTTGCCCATGTTTTGAGTTGCTTGTTTTTGTTGTTGTTGAGTTATAGGAGTGTTTTTTGTTTGTTTGTTTGCGTCAGAGTCTCATTCTGTTGCCCAGGTTGGAGTGCAGTGGCGCACTCACAGCTCCTGCAGCCCTGACCTGCTGGGCTCAAGAGATCCTTCCAAGTAGTTGGAACTGCAGGCGCTCACCACCACACCCAGTAAATTTTTTTTTTAAATTGTAGAGACAAGGGCTTACCAGTTGCCCTGGCTGGTCTCTAACTCCTGGGTTCATGTGATCCTCCCACCTTAGCCTCCCAAAGTGCTGGAATTATAGGCATGAGCCAGCGAGTTCTTCACATATTCCGGATATTAACCCATTATCAGATATGATATTTGCAAATATTTCCTCCCATTCTGTGGTTTGTCTTCTCATTGTATTGATAGTGTTCTTTGATGCACACAATTTAAATTTTGATGCAGTTCACTTTACTTTTTCGTTTCTTACCTGTGCTTTTGGTATTATATCCAATAAATAAAAATCACTGTCAAATCTAGTATTATAAAGGTTTCACCCTACATTTTCTTCTAAGAGTTCTGTAGTTTCAGTTCTTAGGTTTAGGCCTTTGATCTATTTTGAATTAATTTTTGTATTTGGTGAAAGGTAAGGTCCAACTTTTATACTTTTGGATGTGGATATCCAGTATTCCCAACATGTGCTATCTACTGAAGATTTTTACATTTTTAAAAGGTTGAAATAGAATAGACTGGGCACACTGGCTTATGTCTGTAATTTCAGCACTCTGGGAGTCTGCAGCAAGAAGATCAC
>CAUYQG010140649.1:0-25503 GCA_963574415.1 Tarsius wallacei
GTGTCACCTATACTCTGGTGGCGTGGGGGGGAAGACGGCCTGAGCCCTTATTTTTGAGGCTGCATTTAATTTTAATTATATCACTGCACTTTAACCTGAGAAATAGACTTAGACTGTGGTTAAAAAAAAAAAAAAAAAAAAAAGAGTAAGAACTCTTTCTGTAGAAGACATAATCTGGAGTCTCTTAAATTCTTTTAATGCAATCTCTAGCATGCAAAGAAATAAAAATAACCCTGTGAACAGGAAAGACCTCATAATTAAGACCAAGAAAACAACAACAAAAATAACTCCAGACCCATAGATTTATCCTATAGACAAAGACTTTAATAACCATAATTCCTTTAGTCAAGGAAACAATACAAAAGTTGAAAAAAAGAGGAAAAAATGGAGAATTTTAATGGCAATTGGAATTTTAAAAAATTTTCCCAGCACAAAGAAATGATATATATTTGAGGCAATAGATATCCTGATTGCCCTCATTTGACCATTACACATTGTATGCTTGTATCAAAATACTTTATGTACCCTATAGCTATGTACAACAATTATGCACCTACAAAAATAAAAAAAAACAAATGGTCGTTATAGAACTGAAAAGATAATATCTGAAATGAATAACTCAGTGGATAAGTTTATTATTATTCAAGAATTACTGTATAATTATAATACCCAAGACAAAATGGTATTGATTCAAAGATAGGAAATGAACAAACACAATAGAATAGAATAGAACAGAGGTTGCCAAACTATATAGTCCATGGATCAAATAGGGTCTGTCACCTGTTTTTATGTGGCCCATTAGCTAAGAAATAATTTTATATTCTTAAATGGTTGAAAAAAAATAAAATAAAAGTAATGTTTTTGAAATATAAATTGTAAAATTTACATATCAGATCCTACAAATAAAATTTAATTGGAACACAGTTATGCTCATTTGTTTACATAATATCTACAACTGCTTTTGCACTACAATGTGTTGAATAGTTGCAACAGAGACCTTCAAATTCTAAAATATTTACTATCTGGCCCTTTACAAAAAAATGTTCTGATCATTGGAGGAAAATACCCAAAAAGTAACTCAAACATATACTTCAATTGATAGATAAGAAAGTGACACTAACTACAGTGCTTATACTTTCTAAAAAACATAGTTCGTCTATAGCCTAATAAAAACAAATAGTTACAAAAATGAGAATATTAAATCTTCATAACAAAAATGCAATAAAAGAAGACCTAGGATATAATTTGTTCAAACCAGTAGGTGTCTAAAGTGATTGGTCTAAATCAGAACATTAGATGGTAAAGAAGTGAAAACTATTTTTGAAAATCTTGAAAAATAAAATAGATTCAGTGAACCATACTATAATTTTAGTAAGAAGACGATGGAAAATGATTCTTTTATAGGCAAGACAAAAATCATTTTGAAACACAAACATAAAATCTGCACAAACATAGAAAAATATTTCTAAAAAGCAAAGGACAGAGTGACATGGTTATATATGTAATATTTTTCACGCAAATAATACATAAAAAAACACAAATATGACGAAAATATGTTTAGTCTTACAGTACAGTACCTTAAAAGTACTGTGTGATTCACTTCGGACACAAACTAATTTATGTGATTGTGAGATAAAAGAAAGGAAGAAATTGGTTAGGCAGATAGTTAGGGTGGTCCCTCGGTAAAACTTCCAGATGGAGTCTATTGACCGGAGTGAGAACACATATTTCCTGGTCTGCAGACTTCCCCTTTCACACTTTCTTCTGATTGACCCTTCTCAATCCTCTCCTGATTGGTCCTTTTACACCATAGTGCCTCTCTCTGATTGGTGCATTTTCAATCCCATACCATGGTGCTTCTCTCTGATTGGTGCTACCCCCAACTAATCAGCATGCACTTCCTCTCCCAAGCCTTATATAAACCCTTGACTTCAGCCACATCCCAAGCTTTTAGATCTCCTCTGACTGTGGAGAGCTGTTTAACGCTTGCTTTCCTGTTCCTGACTAAACTTTGTCTTGTTCACCCTTCAGTGTCTGCACTCATTCTTCTTGGTTGTGAGATGAGAAGCTGAGATTCGCTGAGCTGAAAGAACTGTAATCTGCCCAGCCAAGAAAGTCGTAACCTTCCCTGATAACTTGAGATTCTCCAATTAAGAGCTGCAATAGGGGTGAGCTGCAACCCTCCTTTAGGGCTCAGCTCTCTGACCTGCTGAGCTGAGAGAGCTGTAACACGTCTTGGGACTCCATTACTATTGGCACCCCCAAGTTCTCAGGTGCCATGTGTTTCCCCGTCCAGACACCATTACATCCCCAGTCACAGGTGAATCTCCGGCTGGCAGTACAGCTCCAGTGAGACAACTTGGGAACTCTGATCCTGCCAAACTAGAAGAAGCTGCATCATTTCAACATGCAAATACACGTTTGCATCTTTGAAAGTTCACAATTTGAAGGGTTTGTCTGTATATGTATCACTTACTGTATGACTTACTGTTTTTGCTGGAACATAAAATAAAAAAATATTTATTTGACTTTGATGCTTATGCTTGGAACATACTTCTTTGAAATAGTACACATATAATCCTTGGTACTAATCTATGTAATTTGTATATAATCATAATAATGTAATAAATAATGTAATTAAATATATGTTTTATTTTTTAATCAATCTGAAGATGAAATACTTGTATAAAATCTGAATCTAAATGTTATAAATCTTAACATGGTAAATATAATGATATGCACTGGAATATGATGGTATGACTGAGAGAAGACAAGAGGTAGATGAAGAAGAGAAGGGGAAAAGGAAAAATATAAAGACATAGCTGAGGCTAATTTGCTTATCTTTCTCAGTGCTATTCATGATAGAATTTTTAGACTTGATATATCATCAATAGGAAGTTTATATAATTTACAGTTATGAAGTCATTAAACAAAGAACTTTTTAAAAATCAAATTTGGGTGTTGTCATTGGGGATGAATTTTGTACCATGTGAGTGTGTTATCTAAAAATTTTGAATATCATGAAGTACAGTTCCAAGTAAAAAAAGTGATGACAAAAATAAATAATATCTAATTATACCTTACATTCGTTGAGACATACATGTGTCAGGTATTTTATGTGCATCACCTCATTTAATCGTTATATCGATCCCATTTTCCAGATTTGGGGAAACTGAAGTTAGTAAGGTTGTCAGGTTTTTCATAGGTTTGACCCTTTGTGAAAGATGAAACAGTAAGCATTTGCCTTCATTTAGACTAAGAAATTAGTTGAATATCCATATAAACATTGCTGTACCAATTAGCACTACAGTCTCCTCAGACTGTAAATCTTGGTAAATATTGAATATTAGCAATATATATTCTAAAATTTGACTTAAATTTGCTTTAAAATAGAAGTGTTATGCAGTACCTAAGGCATATGAAAGACTGAGCTGTGAACCTAGACTCTTGTTCACTAATTACAGAGTACAAATATCCTCTGAAAGCCAGAAGGTTATCCACAAAAACAGACTTAGACCCACACTGCATTCAGTGTCTTCCCTCTGTGTCACTGGGAATGACTTTTTTTTTTTTTTGAGTTGGAGTCTCACGTCTCACTCTGTCGCCCAGACTGGAGTGCAGTGGCCGTTCGCGGCCACCGCAGCCTCGACCTGCTGGGCTCCGGAGATCCTTCCCCCTCAGCCTTCCAAGTAGCTGGAACTACAGGCGCACGCTACCACGCCCGCTAATTTTTTTTTTTAAATTTATTGTAGAGGTGAGGTCTCGCCAAGTTGCCCAGGCGGGTCTCGAACCCGCGGGCTCAGGCAATCCACTCACCTCAGCCTCCCAAGGCGCGGGATTACAGGCTGAGCCACCGAGCCAGGCTGGGAATGACTTTCAAAGCTGAGAACTGTACTGTGGTATGTTGAAAGCCATGTGGAAAACATTTTCCTCACTGACTGTTGAGATTGAGAGTGATTCTTAAATTCACCTTTAGAAAATCCTTATTGAGTGGGTTGTCCAGTATCACACTTCACACAAAGAATTGCCCATGGAAATTTTCTACAAAATTTTAACATCTCACATTTGTAAGAGAAGCAGACCCACAAACTATGTGAGATAAAACTAAATTCAATTTAATGCATGATATATTTCTGGAGTCGTGCTTTATATTTTGTTGAATATCTGAAAGAAGAGCAAAAATGTTTGTAAATAATTTCTAAAGTATGAAAATATGTAATGCCTTCATGCTTTGACTCTCTGAATGCTTCATATTTTTTGATGGATATTGGCAAGTTTATCTAAATTATTCCACACAGATTAAAAAAAAAACTCCCATGTAAATGAGTATTACATGTATAATTTTAATTTTCTGGTCCTATAATTTTAGAATACATCTTCTTACTTTATACTAATTATTAATTATTTTAGTAAAACAAGAATTTTGAATTGACTCTTTTCATATTTGGATTATATTTGCCTCAACAACAGCTGTTTATTGTATATTAAAAGATTTCCTGGCTGTGTGTGGTGGCTCATGCGTGTAATCCCAGCATTTTGGTAGGCTGAGGCGGGAGAAGTGTTTTAGCCCAGGAGCTTGAGACTAGCCTGGGCAACATAGTGAGACCTCATTCCTACAAAAAATAAAAAAATAAAAAATTTAAAAAATGATTTCCAGAGAAAGAACTTTCCAAATAATTGCTGTATAGTAATATAATACCTTTTTTTTTGCAGTGTAAACTCACTAAATTACATCTCACACATTATTTTAGTGACTTATCAGTATGATTTTAAAAAGAAACTACAATTTTTATAAGCAAACTCAAACACCTCTAATACTGAATTTCATTTGAAATACTCTATTTTATGTGATGATGATAGAATGTATCTAACAAATATGTGTTCTTAGATTTTTATGTTTATTATTTTTTTAAGGAAGGGAACAATTGGCTTTTAAATTCTACTCTGAAGTCTCTCATTTCATTACAACTGCATTCCACCTGAAAATAATCTAGTAGAGTGTTACACTTAACCAAGTACTATGGAGATGGAAACATTTAAGTATCTCTTCAGAGACAAGGAAATGGTATCTTTAATGTGCCTCTCTATGTACTGTGTCAACCTCATATTTAAATTACACTATGACTCACACCAAGCCCTATTCATGGTCGCACCTCTTATCCCTTTATTAACCTTTAGGTTTTTATGATCTGTTAGGCATAGACACACATCTGTTCAACAGACCAAAATCATACTTACCCACCTGCCTTAATATTTCAAAGGCTACTTGTAAAAATACCTTGAGTGTATAAACAGTGCCTAGCTTTATTTTAAGATGAACATATTTTCTATGTACCACAATTCTTAAGGTTCTGTTTTCAGCAACTCATATAACTAACTCCTGTGGCTATTTGGTTCTACATTTGAATGAGTCATAACACCTCAAATTTAAAGTATGCTATATCATGTAATAAGAGGAGAGTTCAAATTAACCATGGGAACGTATAAAACATTTTTAAAAAATAACCTCAAAAAACTACATCGAAGGTCAAATTTAATTTGTATTAAATTTTCTGGGTCCAGATAGTATCATAGAAATATCATAAATTTTAGAAGCAATTTAGATATTACAGTATTTACAATTTAACTTGATTTTGTTCCATTTATTTCAAAGTCCTGTATAAAAGGAGTTGATTAAACAGTATAAGCTGGACACTGTCACATACGTATTTATAAACTAAAATTTTATGTTTTTTTCCCATTCATATTCTACCTGCACAAATTTGAAATTATGTTAGAAATAAGGAAGGTACTTAATAGTTAATCATTCGGATTGAATTAAAGGCACCAGAGGTAACAGAAGTTCACCTTTAACTAGAAAAAGTCTGAATGTCTGTCAAATGGTACATGGAAATGAGAAATAAAGCTAAAGTTAAGATTAATTTATTGTCTGTTATATGGTAAATTACTGGATTTAGAAACAGTAACAAGCAAGAATATAGTATCTATTGTATAGCTGATAATTCCATATTACTACAGATTGGAGAGTAACACAATATTTAAATCACACCCTGAAGCTGAATTTGAGTTTCCTTTAAAAAATTGTGAAGCAATAGAAACACACTAAGCTTGAGATTGTGTTGTATTTGGAAAAAGTAGTCCAGACAGCTTCTTTGGCTTTCTGGCAACTTTGTGAGAGCATTAGGAATTCAATTTAAATAGGGGCAAAATAAATGTAAGTAAAATTGTTTTGTCCATTGCTACTAAAAATAGGTTTATTTGTTGAAATCTTAACAGGTTGTCCTTAAAAGAGTATTATTTGTAGGCCATGAAGCTTAGAAGTCAGGTAAAAAAGTTTCTTCAAATGTATTTGATTTTAATTATATGAGTTTCATGCTATTTTGAATAATAAATGGATAGAAATTTAATTTTAAAGTACAAAGTTAGTTATTGGTATGCAAATAGAGAGCTCCTTCCATTTCATTTTTCCCCTGAAAGAATAATCTCATTACAAAATCTATTAAAGTAGATTTATTAGAAGTTGACTCTATGATGGATACTTAATTTTCAAGTGTCTGCAGAATATCAGCAGGTTTTGAGTATGGTTGCAGTTCCTAGCAAAATGTTTGTTTAATAAACTCATTGCAACAGTTTTAAATATTTTTAATTTACAATGTGTGTGTGTGTGTGTGTGTGTGTGTGTGTGTGTGTGTTCTAAATGTTTTTCTGTGTACTTAAGTCAAAAGGAGTTCTAAATGTATATTGCTGGATACATAAACAATGTAACACTCATTACATTGTGTATATTAGAATAAAATAGTGCATATATTTTATAACAAAAGACAATTTACTTATTGCCCAAAGGCATCTAAAGAACTTGATGATTTCCAATACATTTTATGTCATATGTTATTGACAGCTTAAAATTTATTTTTCCAGGCTGGGTGTGGTGGCTTATGCCTGTAATCCCAGCACTTGGGAGGCCTGAGCCCAGGAGTCTGGGAAGAACCTGGGAAACTTGGCAAGTCTTTGTCTCTGCAATGAATCAAGGAAAATTAGCCAGGTGTGGTCACACACACCTGTAGTTCCAGCTACTTGGAAGGCTGAGGCAGAAGGATCACCTGAGTCCAGCAGGTTGAGACTGTGGTGGTTGTGAATGTGCCACTGCACTCTGGCCTGGGTAACAGAGTGAGACTCTGATTCAAAAAAAAAAAAAAAAAATTCCAAGAATACTAATGAAAATAGTACCTAAATGTTTTAAAAATAAGAAAGAAGTGAAAGATACAATTAGCTACTGTATGTTATCATTGGCTACTTTGCCTTTCTCTGAAAGACAAATCATATATTTGTGTATGAGTGAGTCTAGATAGATAGATAGTATGAACGCATGTCTTCATGAATTTTTTGTTGTTGTTTAATTGAGTGTTCTCCAATACTGTGATTAAGGTATCAGCAAGAAGACCCAATTACGTTGTCAAGGAATCAACAATGAACATATGATTTGTTGCTGCTTCATTAATTCTCATAGTTCTTAGTGACTAGCCCTTTAAGGTGTTTGTATGTATCAATCACTAAGAGAATTTCTCTGCTTTTCTCATCTTTCAATCAACTCTCACTGACTTGTTGATGCAAGGAGTCTATTTGCCTCAAGCAATTGGCTTAAAAGCACTTGTAATTCTGTAAGGAACATTTTACATTGTCTCTGTTAAAACGTTAAAATTATAACTTTCTGCCAGATTTATGGATGGAGAGAGGAACGAACTAATGTACTCCTGATGAAAATTACTGGTGTCACAAGAAAATGAAACAGGTAATTTTGCAGTTAACAACACTTTCAGGAGGGTTAATTTCCATTCTTGTTTACCCCTACATTTAAAATTTGAAGGTATGGTACTACTGATGACAACTAATATACAAGTTGGAATGTGAACTGCTTGTATAACCAGTATTTCCTCAGACCACACTAGGCTAAGGATTCAACCATTGTCACAATAGTAATTTGAAAAATTAGACTTTACCTGCAGACCTGTGAGAACTGCGGGTCGCTTCATATCCCTTGCAGCTATTTTAAGCATTTCCTTAAATGAGGAAGGAGTCTCAGAATATTCCCGAGATAACCCCTTGAGATTCCAGAAGATATATAGTTACATGTTAAGTGTATACCTCCTCTGCTAAGAGCCAGGAACAAGTCCATGGCAGACGAGTTTAGGAATCATTTTAGTGACACAGTATTCAGGAGTTAAACCTTCCTCTCTCAACACTTAACAGATGTCTTCTAATTCTACTCTGTCTTCTCAGGAGGATGTTCTCTCATGAAGTACTGAGAGGACCCCCAACAACTTGAAATTTATTTATAAAAAATTTTGCATTTATTATATGGTGAAACTTCAGATGCCTTCAACGCACTCTCCATTCGATGCAATATTACAATTTGAGGACTATTTTCATTTGAGAAAACAAAAAAGAAAAGCTGGGGTGAGAACGAGTGAATAGGGAAGATAAGGTATGAGGGTCATGCTATTTTTAGTCAAAAACCACTGAACACTCAGCAAGGTGTGGGCAGGTTGTTCGCGTAAATTACCCTTTAGGAAATGGGCAAATGTGATCAAAGAACTCTCAAAAAAAAAAATCACTGAAGCCAGATGCAGCCAGTTTTTTTTGCGGGGGGTCCCCTCTTGCCTACCTATATAACCAGAATTGTTTTTTGGAGGGTGGACCCCTTGTAGTCCAAGCGTCTCTTGCTAAGTAAGTGTTCTAGAAACCCATGGGCATCAGTGTACCAGCTAGCATTGTTGTGAGAGGCTGTATTCAGCTTCAGTGAAATTTTTTTTGGGAGATTCTTTTCATGTATTTGCCTATTTCATGATGGATAATTTACACAAACAACCAGCCCACACCATGCTGGAGTGTTCAGTAATTCTTTACCAAAAACAGCATGACCCCTATGCCCCACCCTCCCTATTCACATGATCTCACCCCAAATGACTTTTTTTTAGTTTACCCATATGAAAAAAGCCCTCAAAGTGAAAGGTTTTGCCTATTCAAAGAAGTAAAACAAGAAAAGGCAGAAGCACTAAAAGGCTTCAAAACTGATGAGTTCAAAAACTGTTTTCAGCAGCGGAAAAAGCATCTCGATAGGTGTATTGCATTAAATGGAAAGTACTTTGAAAGTGACTGAAGTTTAAACATGTAAGAATACACAACTTTTGAAAAATAAATTCTGGGTGTTTTGGGTCCCCCGCTGTGTGTGTGTGTGTGTGTGTGTGTGTGTGTGTGTGTGTGTGTGTGATTTTAGTTGTGGTAAAATGTACATAAAATTTACAATTTAAACCAAGTTTAAGTGTATAGTTCAGAGATATTAAGTGCAACCATTACCACTATCCATTTTTAGAACATTTCATCATCTCAAACTGAAACTCTGTACCCATTAGACAGTAACTTCTCATTCTCTCTGCCCTCCCTCCATCCCCAGCCCTTTCTGACTCTATGAATTTTACTGTTCTGGATACCTTATATAGGTGGACTTCTACCATATTTGCACTTTTGTGTCTGATTTACTTCACTTACTAAAATGTTTTCAGATTTTATCCATGTTGTTACATGTACCAGAATTGTATTACTTTTAACATTGAATAATTATACCATTGTATTTATATACCACTTTGTCTATCCAAATAGACATCTTTTGTCTATTATAAATACTTCTTTTGTCTATTATAAATACTTCTGTTCAAGATTGGTATACAGATATCTGTTTGAGCGCCTGTTTTCAATGTATTAGGGTATAAACTCATAAGTAGAACTGCTGGATCATATAGTACAGTTTTTTCTAGCAGCTGCTCCATTTTACAACCTGACCAGTAATTCTTAAGTGTTAGGATTTTTTCACATTTTTGTCAACACATTATTTTCTGGTTTTTGATCATAGCTATCCTAATGGGTATGAAGTATTTGCTCACTGTTATTTTGATTTGCATTTCCCTAATAACTGATCATAAGCATCTTTCCATGTGCTTGCTTGGTGTTCTGATATTTTAATGTCAAGCTAATATACGTAAATTTAGAAAAGCTGTATGCTAGAGGAGTAGAGATAGTAATAGATTTAGCTATTGAAGTGAAGGCTAAAATAATGAGTGACTGCTTCTTAAATTGAAATTTGTTTTAATTCATTCTGGGACTCTTTATTGTTTTATCTTTGGCCTTTCTTCTCTGTGCCTCGGAAATAAAAATCCTTTTTATTTCTCTTATAAAGATATCAGTTGTTGGATTTAGGGCCCACCCTACATCCAGTATAATTTTATCTTGAACTCTTTAATTAATTAATTACATCTGCACAGACCCTATTTCCAAATTAGGTCACATTCTGAGGTTAGGTAGATATGAATTTGCGGGGGGCACTATTTAATCCATGTTAAGTTTCTGGGCACATTTTTGTGCTTTCCTTTTCCATCTGTCCGTTTCTTGACTTATTTTTATTCTATTGTGGCACTTAGTACATGATATCTTAGAAATGTATGTTTGTCTTCTTATATTATGAACACTTTAAAATCAAGTTTTATGACTTATCTTTGTAATTACAGTTCCTAGTACAGTGTCTAGTACTTATCAGTACTGAAATAATTTTTAGTTTAGTATTTCCTAATTTTTCTAAGTAGAGCAATTATCTGGTGTTTGTACCTCAAATTTTCACTACCTTTATTTTGACTGTCTTCTTAGTCTAATAATATCAACCACAGAGCCATGTCTGTAATCAACCCAAAACACACAAATTAATTTTATATATGGTTAGTTCTAACATGGTACTACTCCATACGAGCTTGATAAATTTACTGTTAGACTTTGGTCCTATCCTTAAAGAAGCTAATGTTAGAATCAGTAATTCTCTAATGACTTGTAATATGTTGAAATCCTCATTTGAATATACTAATCTGTGAAGATTTTCTGTATTGGTAGGATTGGAAAAAATATTGAATGAGGCAACTTGGAAGATGTGGGGCCTTGTGAATGAATAGAGGCTGAGGTAAAAGAATAAGATGAAGAATACTTAATTAAAAATTAATAGTAATTATCAATTTTGATGAACTATTATTAATATTATTTCAAAATGCTGGAAATGACCTATATTTTAATTATTTCTATTTGAAATTAATATTATTTCATTTTTGAAATATTTGGCTTTATGTTCAGCTATTTGTATATCTGTTATACTTTGATATCCTTCATCACTTTATCACTTGCAGGTAAAATAATATTAAATTTATCAGAACATAAATCATTTTTTCTCTGGCTAGAGGGCTAGCTGTCCACCAAAGCTGTTGGACTCCCTACTGTAAAGTTGTTGCTGAGAAGAGCCTGCTCAACAGTGAATGACTTATTCAGCCCTAAGCCCATCAAAACTCAGTGTGGCTGTGGAAGCAGCAGAACGTGAGTGGAAGCTAGGTTTTATTCCTGGACCAAGAAGTTAAGAAGCAGGTGTGTCTTTTCTACTCACTCTTCCTTTCCTTCAGATAAGACTGAGGACTTAGAAGTCCAAGAGGAGAAAGGAATGACAAATGGAAGGAGCCTGTCTGCTGAATGGCAGGCATGGCTGCTAAACAGGAACATCTGTGCTAGTCTCTTATCTGAGCAAGAAAATTACTTTTGTGGTAAGCAATGGAAATTTTAAAATTTACTGCAGCAAGTGCTAATCTAACATATACAGAAATTGGTACTTTGAAGAAGGTGCAACCATAAACAGAAATGAATATATGGGTCATAGGATTAGCGTGGCACGGTAAGTCAAAAGGCAAATGGCAAGGAAATAGATATCCTAGGTTGGAAAGTTGGAGATCTATTATTACAAAGGCAAATTGTTTTCTGTAATAGCAGGAACAGGAATACAGCCAGCAGATTTTGAGCTCACCAAGAATAACTCTATGGTAACCTTTTTTTTTTTTTTTAAAGAAGCTAGTGCCATTAAAACACAGCCTCAGAACAAAGAACTTATCCAGAAGAGTGCTACCATTAAGACAAGCCTTCAGGGTATAACACGTTTAAGGGTGTGGTTGGCAAAACCTTTGACAGACCTCTGAAAGGATTAAGGTGGTACCTTGTAGATTCTATGAGTTGGACCAAAGAGATCCTATAAAACTTAAGTGCATGGTTTACAGAAACCTGATATATCCAAAGGCTCAGTAAATATCTGTAGAAGAAAAGGTGTGGCTCAAAAGGACTTGTGGCTTATGAAATTGACTTGAATAAAAACATAGAAAAATTAAATTTTGGGGAGAGTTCTACTGGTCAAAATGACAACAACGACAACAACAAAACCCTTTGATATTCAAAATATAAAAATACTTCTAGGACTCTAACTTCATACAGGAATAAAGCAGGCTTAGAAATTCACTCAGCTGTTAAGAATGTGTTCTTCAGTGCCTTCTTCAGATCACTTGAAGAAGATGATGTAAAAGAACATAAGCAATAAAGCCAGAATCCTGGAGAAAAATAACCTGAGAAACTACTTTTAGGAAGCAGATAAGAGATCAAGGGAGATGGCCTATCTACAAGTTAGATGAAGCTTGCAACATTTGGCTTCCAGAATTTCAGAACTACTTGAACAATAGTAGCTATATGACTCCCGTTTCCCTCTGGTAAATGGGAGTGTTTATCACAGTTATTCTGCCAACGTGAGTGGAGGGTAGTTTATTTGTCTTTTTTAGTTTATTGGTATTCAAAGCAAGAGGTTCTTCATCTGGTTCTTAGGTGACCATAAGATCCTAAACTTCAAGACTGATTTTGTAATTGGATAAACATTTGAGGATTGGAACAGGGTAAGCACATTTTGCGGTGGTAGATTAGCTACTCTGCTTTCTCAAATTCTTCATTCTTCAGCCTGCAATCTTTCAAGTATCTAAAATGAAGTGATATATGTTATCATACCACTGATACTGGGCTCAACAAAATAATCAGCTTTAACTAAAGAAATCTTAGTGGAGTATGATGCAGACATTTTTTAAATGTTTGCATAGCCGGGCTTGGTGGCTCGGCCTGTAAACCCAGCGCTTTGGGAGGCTGAGGTGAGTGGATTGCCTGAGCCCGCGGTTTCGAGACCCGCCTGGGCAACTTGGCGAGACCTCGTCTCTACAATAAATCAAAAATGAGCCGGGCGTGGTAGCGCGCGCTTGTAGTTCCGGCTACTTGGAAGGCTGATGTGGAAGGATCGCAGGAGCCCAGCAGGTCAAGGCGCCACTGCACTCCAGTCTGGGCGACTGAGTGAGACTCTAACTCAATAAACAAACAAACAAATAAATAAATAAAATAAAATGTTTGCATAGCTTGGTCTTGCCTCATGTACTCCACTGATATATCATGGTGTAAAAATGCCCCAGAAACTGCTGGCCCCGGATGCCTTAGTAGTATGTGGGCTGAACTGAACTCAGCCTGAAGCCTGTACACAAATTGAGTTAATGTGCAAACTGATGCAAAGTCACCTTTTGTTTGTTTGTTTGTTGGAGTATCATTCAGTTGCCCAGGCTGGAGTGCAGTGGCACGCTCACAGCCACCCCAGTGTCGACCTGCTGGGCTTGGGGAATCCTTCTGCCTCAGCTTTGCGAGTAGCCGGAACTATAGGCGCCGGAATTATAGGCGTGCACTGCCATGCCCGGCTAATTTTTGACTTACTGTAGAGATTAGGTTTCACCAAGTTGTCCAGGGTGGTCTCGAACCCCTGGGCTCAAGCAATCCTCTTGCCTCCGCCTCCCAAAGTGCTGGGGTCACAGGTTTGAGCCATCTCACCTGGCCGATGCAAGGTCATCTTATTCAAATTGCAAACTTGTGAGTGTTTTAAAAAAATGCTATTTGCTGTAAGCTACTAAGATTTGCAAAGGTTTATTTCACATTGTTATTGTGGCAATATTTGACTAATAGAGAGATAATTAAAATAAATTCTAATCTGCAAAGGATTTCTTCTTTTCAATTTTCTCTCAAAATTACTAATAATGAAGAAGATATCACTGAGGACAACCTAATTATATTGCTTTTGATATCTTGATTATATTCTTTTTAAAAACTATTTTCCACTTTTTCACCCACTCCAGATTCCTATTTATTTTGATATATTAAATTAACATTTTTGCGATCTACTCTCTATACTTTTATTTAGAATCAGTGTAAAATATAAATTGAATTTTATTTGTATATGTTTACTTTGCATAAAATATAAATAATTGATTTGTGTTTTTAACTGTTTTTCAGTGACAATATTATATGTTTGAAATCTATAATGCTGACATGTAAAACTTTCCTTGACTCTGAATATTGTAATAGTCTTCCAGTACATGTATGTAACAGTCTTGACTGCGTTGTTCCCCTGTCATGACACCCAAATGATGCTGTTCTTCTATAAACATCATTTGGGTGAACATCCTTGTCTATGTTTTCATAGAACTCTGTGAAAGTTTTCCTGTTATATACCTAAGAGTGAACATGCTTGGGTACCTTGAAGTCTGGCAAATTTTTCTACAAAGTCACTTTGAGTTTAAAGTCATATCTTTGCTATTTTAATTTATACTTATGTGATTACTTGCATATTTATACTTTTTTCCTTTTTTTTTCTATTGGCCTTAAATGTGTTTTCTGTATGCTACCCAGGGCAACTTAAGGGATCTATAAAAGGAAATTAAAAAGCACCTGTCTGTAACTCCCCTCACTCTTTTTTTCTGTAGGCTGAAGTTTCTCCTACGCCACAACCAAAGTACGTTTTGTAACCTAGTGGTTTTTCCCAGGGTTGAGGTGAGTTGCTGGGCATGAACTGAGAGCCATTAACCTTCCTATCTCTGTGGCATCTCCAGGCTTGGGATTCATGCCAGTGTTTCTAAAACCCATATTTTTTGGACCTTGTTTAGTTTATGTTGGTACTTTCTGGTATTCCAGTAACAACTTTTGAAAAAGAGAACATGTCTCATATCTGTTAATGTATTTCTGTCCCCTTCTATGAGCAAGCTTTCATGCATAAAGCATATCTAATGGACCCACTGGCTACTTATAGGCAAATTTGTCAGGATTCTGCTATAGAAAGATGATTTATAACTCTTTCCGGTACTTCTCTTGAATTGCTGCTAGTATTCATGCTCAGTCTCAAGCAAATCAACGAGGGAGTATTCTCCACTTCTTTCCAGAGTATTAGAGAAGTATAGCCATATGTTTGCCTGATATTATTACCTTCCTCATTTAATAGCACAAAACGTAATTATAAGCTAAAATAAAATTTTACTTCAATTTTACTTTAAATCTTTCTTAACTTTTTTTAAATTAAAGAATTTTAAAATAAGAATCTTTAAAATTTAAGAATAGTGAAAGTATTATATATTATAGCCACACAGAAATAAAATTTTCAGACCAGTCTGCTTGAATATACAACTTAAACAGTAAATTTTATAATTCAATGTGCTTTATTCCTAATGTATAGACAATTTTCTTAGCATATTAACTTAAGTAAATATATTAAACCCTTAACATTTTTTTCTATACATATAAATTATATTTAAATCAGGGAGAAAACAAAAATAACTTTTTTTTTATAAGGGAACAGAATGTTTTCTTACTTATTTTCTATTTGAAAACACAAACTAGTAGATTTGTAATTGTAGAGTATGAACATTGTTAGTAAGACCAAGTGACAAATGCAAGACCACAGAGCCAGAGAAGATACTTTATTTCAAGTGTTATCTTAACTGTCATTTATTTTGTTTATTAGCATGTACATGGTGTCAATTTGGTCAAGGCTCTATTGAGAACCATTACAGACAAATCAACAATAGTTGAGTAAGCATAAACATTCCCAGATTGAGAACAAATAATCTTTTTCATCATGTTTAGTGGAAGTCTTTCAGATGGTGTATTTGCAATTTCAGGACCTATAGAATATTTTAACAGGAGATTTACCTCTTCTGAAACATTCCGATGATATGGATTTGATGGAATGTTACATATGGTAAATTTTTAAATCTCACAATACATTCAAAGCACAATTTTAAAAAATATTTTAAAGCATATGGGATTTATAAAAAATAAAAATATAGAAAACTAAAAGACTATAAACAAATTTTGCTTTTATTGATAAATCCTCTAGTTATTTAAATGATTATTTCTTTTTTTACTGTAGCTAATGTTTTTAGCACCAAATTTCAATGATTTAATTTTAGCTTGGGAGTCTGGGACTTAAATATATTCTAAGGGATTACTGATAAAATAATATGAACTATTTGCTTAGTAGTAAAAATATTTGTAGAAGGTATTTTGTTTTATTCATTGTTGATATAGATACTCAACTTAGTGAAAGAAAATCCAAATGTGGTATCCTTCCATAGACCAAGGTAATTTACATTTGACACTTTTTATTAACATAGAAATATACATCCACTTGGCCTGAGATAAAAACATTTGAGGAGGAAACCTCAAAGATAACCAAGGAAATGACTCTTTTTTAAAAAAAAAGTCAATCACCTTCTCATATGGGTTGTGTGTGTGGGCATAGAATGGAATGTTTAGACAAAAAAATCCTAGACAATAGTTAAAACAAGATTTCATTGACTTTAATTCCCACAGTATTTAACAAGTGCTGAATTGAATCACCATTATAAAACAGTCTATGTAAATGTCTTAGATGCTGAGAAAAGAGGTATGAAATTTTATTTAAGGTAGAGAGAATCAATTTAGTTGAATACAGTGTGATTAAAACTGGACCTCATGCAAATGAATTTCCCTCAAGTTAAAATAAAAATGCCCTTTCTCTTACGAACTATCAATCATGCATAATTCTGACTCTAATATCTTTTGTGAGACTATTTTTGACAAAGTAACTGAGAAAACAATATCATTTGAATCTATTTAGTTTAACGAGGAAAGCTATAGAAATTCAAGAAGAAAAAAAGCTTTTGAGATACAAATTAGTTTGTAAGAAAACATCAAAAGAAGGAAAATTAATTCATTCTTTTAAACGTCTTGACTTTGTCTATGTATAATTTTTTATTAAATTAAGTTCTTTTTAAAAAGGAATTATAAAGAAATTATTAACTATTTGTTTCAAAAATAGCAGGCATGAATGAGTTAGTCCATCTTACTAGCAAGCCCAAATTAATTTTGAAGTCAGAACATCTAAATTTTTGTATGCTTATTTAGAGATTAAAATATCTCTCTGTTACAATGTTTGTATATACTAGAAGGCTACCAGATAACTCAATCTTATATTTTCCTTTGGAATAAGTGTTTACTTTTCACATAATGAATAACATTTTTTCCTCTACAGGTTTACCTTAGATTGGAGTAAAAGTTGTTGCTATATGGGAGATGAAATTAAACAACAAGAGCGCAACATAAATCAGATTTAATTTGTAGCATTTGAAAGTCACTTTCTACTCATCTTACTCACTAGACAGGGTATTATGCGGTTGAAAAGATAGGGCATATATAGGTGATTATTACTCATATGTTGAAGAATATAGTTAATCACTTCCTTTAAAATGATTCTGCTCTAAGTTAGGGCAGGGGGAATGATGGGGGTAGCTCATGGATTAGATCCAGATTTTGCTCTCTGGGAGGAATTCTCTTATTCATTGATCTCTATTGCTGCTGTTTATCTTCTAGAAAATTCTTCCTTGCTTATTATACTCCATGGGCACAGCTGAAGTAGCCTTTGGGGAGTAAACCTTGCATGTGGCAAAATTCTCCCTTCACTGCTTTCAGTATCTTGTCAACTTCAATATCTGATCAGTATCCTTCTCCTCCACATCCCCCAGGTAATGTTTGATCATCCTGGCCCACTTCCAGCAAGAATCTTCTTAGCCAGAATATCCCCTTATGCTTGAAGTTTCCTTCCAGTAAATTTCCATCTACTGAGCCCCACCCTATTTATGTACCATACATTTCCACTTTTTTCTTGTTGCTTGTGGAATTGAGTCTAATAATTCCTATTGCAAGAGCCTTGTTGTGGTGGTCTGTACACCTATCATGCTGGTCCTGAGTAAGGTCTGCTCACAGCAGAGTCCTTCTACTATAAATGTGGCCACTCAATGCTTATCTTAGCTTTCCGATCATGAAATGACATTGAAATCCATACTTGTGGTTTCTTTGGATACAATTTACTCAGAAATGTTTGTCTTCTAATTTATTTGCTTCTCACAAGTAAACATGACAAAAGTTCTTCCTTATAGCTAATTTTCAAGTGTAAGATATTTTCTTCATTTTCTCTCTCTCATGCCTCCCTCAACTTAATGCTAACTACTCTGTGGTTATCTGGAAAAGCAGGCTTGTTGGGAAAAGGATCCCATATTTCCATTAAATTATTCTTGCAAATTGGCTAGTTTTTCGCTGAGTTCGCCTATCATGAGATAACATCACATGAAGTGAACAATAACCACTCATGATATCAACATTCTGCCAAGTTTGGGAAACAAACTTACCTGGTGCTAGGAGTTCATTAAGTACATATTCTGACTTTCAGATTACCACTGGTGATAATTTTACCAAATACTTTACTACCATGTAACATGGATTACCATTTGCTTAGCCTCTTCTAATAGTTGCTTCAATATTCACTACCCAATCATGGAAGCCATTTGGGGCAGGGGGTAGAGATGTTGGTTATGGCAGTGTTTCACTTTTGCCATTAAAAAAAAATTAATACTGAAATAATGTTGCTCAGAAAATCACCTTAAAAGTCAGTTATTTAAAATAACAAGCATATATTTTTTGTTCATGGCTCTGTAGAATAGCTATAGGCTATATTTCAGCTCAAGGTTGCAGATTTGGTTCAGGCATGCTTCATGTGTTTCCATATACTCTTGGATAAGCAGCTATCCAGGCCTTAGGAGCACAGGACACCAAGACACCCAAACCAAATCACTCAAGCATGTTTGAGTCCTCTGTTTCAGTCATGCTAGCTGAGATTCTATTGACCAAAGCAAATTCAAGGTGCATAAAGTGGAGTTATACACTTTAACCACTCTAGTGCACTGAAAAATAATCTGGCTGAATGAGACTGCGAGGAATTAAGAAACACAATTTGACCTACATCTCTTTCTCTATATCTATCTATCTATCTATCTATATCTATCCATCCATCCATCCATCCATCATGTCATCTATCTATCATTGTCATCATCATGTCTGTCTTATTTTCTTTACAACAGGTAGAAGTAGAGCTATAATTTAATGTAAGATTAAATAATGTGTTCTATAAATTAAGTACCTTTATATTGATCTTTTTGGTGGCATTCTACTATTCCTACTTACATGATAATATAAAGGGAATATATATATGAGGGGGGACCCCAAAAACAGAATTTATTTATTAAAAAATTGTATAGTTATTCTTACATGTTTAAACTTCAGTCACCTTCAAAGTACTTTCTGTTTGATGCAACACATATATGAAGACGCTTCTTCTATTGCTTAAAACAGTTTTTGAACTTTTCAAATTTTGGTGCATTTTATTGCTTCTGCCATTTTTTGTTTCACCTCTACCATATTGGCACAATGTTTCTCTTTGAGGACTTTTTTCAACTGGAGAAACAAAAAGTCATTTGAGGCGAGAATAAGGAGGGTGATGCATGGGGGTCATGCTGTTTGTTTTTGGTCAAAAACTGCTGAACATTCAGCATGATGTGGGCAGGTTGTTCATGTAAATCACTCATTATAAAATAGGCAGATGTGTTGAAAGATTCTCCAAAAAAAAATTAACTGAAGCCAAACACAGCTTCTCACAACAACACTAGCTGGTACACTGTTGCCAATGGGCTCCTAAAACACTTACCTAGCTGGGGAAGCCTGTACTACAAAGGGTCTGTCCTTGAAAAGATACTTCTGGATTTTTTTTGATCCTCTCTTATTTATTTATATAATATAGATATAGAAATGATATTTGTGAATTTTTTTTACTGAAATTTACAGAAAAAGTGAAGCCTTTAATTGAAATATTTGGACAATGGCCCAAAGAGTCATATATTTAACCCCTTTTTCCTAAAATATTTAATGATCTTACTATTGCTATACACTGTGATAGTAAACATAGTAAACAGCTTCCATTTTTTTATCCTTCTTATTTATTTGTAGAAACTTTTATATAGAGAAGACACTACTTCTCTGTTTATGATGTATATTTAGTCATATGTCTTTGCTTATGTGTGTTTTCATTTACATGTAGTTTGATTTATATTTAGGCGAATTCATTAATCATAATTTATCAATCATGTATTCTAAATTTCAGTCATAGAAAGAATATATCTTTAAAAACTTGAATAGATAGTACATCTAAAGAAGGTAATATAAAATCTTGAATTCATTACTTTATAATCTCTAAGGAAGACAAGCCTTCTCACCATCAAATCAAATTAAAGCAAAACAAACAGAAACATAAGGAAACATCCCCTTTTGAATTTGTGACTCATAGAAGAAGCAAAGAATAGAAAAAATAAGAAAAAGAGGAACATAGCATTTTAAAATGATTAGTTATTTTTATACTTGAGGCATCAGTCTTCCATAAAAATTGAAGACCAGAATTATGTTTCCTATTTAATTTATAATCATAGTCAATTAAAAAAATGAGCAGGCTAATCTTTAACTGTCAGTTGTAAAAAAGACTAGATTTTTATGAATAAGGAGAGTGGTAGGCATAGAGGAAACCTTTCTTGGATGTGATTTGCCACGGTGAAGCAATTTTGAAGCCTAAATCTGTTACAGTAATCACAGCTTTGCCTGACACCATACATTGGAAGTCCAGGTGCTAAGGATTTCTCACAATATAAAGCAGTTGACAAGTTGAAGATAACCAGACGGTTTGTAGAAGTCAAAAATGTGGTTTCTAGCCAAGACAATAAGAGAACTGTCTATGTGAGTGACAGTCAAAGACACTAGGGGTAGGTAGTCAAAATGAGCAGTAATCATTGGAATCTTCTATAGTGACAGTTTGTTTTTGATTAGTGTTATGTGTGTGTGATTGTTTGTGCATACAAGTGTGTGGGGTGTTAATGGGCTTAAATAAGGAGAAATATATCATTTTTCTCTAAAGACTTGATGAAACTATGACACTTGAGCAAGAACAATCAATGTTGTTCCCAGCAGTAGCTTGCTTTGCTGTATTCAATGCACATTCCTTCTATTTATTAGAAAGTCATAAATAGATCTGTTTATATAAAGAAAACCATAAAGTTATTTCATTTCAAACATCTTTAAAAATATTTACTTTAATTGTCTCCTAAGCTTATTTTAGTGACGAAGGTGTTTGAGGAGCCAATGTTAACATAGAAGAGAGTCTGTGCCAGTTACTCCATTAAGATAGTCAGGGCACTGTATTGTAAAATAATTGGATGGTGGATACTCTAGGGAATTTGAAAAAATCATTTGGGTAACCAAACATCCATGATTTTACAGTGGAGAAAATAAAGATTGTTTAATGTCAAGAAATGCAAGACAGAACATCTGAGCAAGATCAGTCATATTATTGAATTCCACCCCCTAATTCATATTATTAAACTCTTCAGATCACTTTAATCTTATAAATCATTAAATCACTTCCAGCCAGTCCCTGTCTGCCTTTTCCAAACATTTCTAAACACACTTATTGTTCCCTATCTATCATTTACACGCATGTTGAGAAATATGATGCTGGTTTTTCTTGGATTCAGTATGTTCATTTTGTTGATATGTATGGACAGAGATGAAAAGAAAAGTAAGAGGAAAAATATCTTTGTGAGAATCCTTTGATTTTTGGCAATTTCTCATGGATGAAAAAATCCCACACTCAAGCTACCACACATTTAAGAGCTAAATATAAAGTATTATGGAAAGTTTAAAATTCAGACCAGTAGAACTTCATCATAATGTGTTTGAACATCACATTGATTCAGAAATAACTTGTAGAATCGTCTTAAATCACTCGGTGTGTGGGTCTGAAAAATAAGATGTTAAACATGTAGGATGGAAGATTTCTCTGAAATTTACCTTGTCTATTGCCATACTATAAAGCAGAAATGTGTGCCCCTTCATTGTGGATCAATTGAGAGATGTGATTAGAAGAGAACCACACATAGATCTCGATGTCAATTAATAACAGAATGTGTCTCCAGAAAATTCAGTGGATTATAGTCAGCAATCCCTTGACTTAATCTACCTACTGACATCCCTGCTGCTGTCCCTCCAACCTTAGGCATGGTACACATCAGTGAAGTGCCACACTCTAATATAAGTGAGAAGTTCGCGTTCTATCCACATTTTCATTCTCAAACTTGAAAGAAAACCCTTATCTGAGAGCCAAAATTCCCTCCATGCTCAAAACTGGTTGTTTTCCTTTATGTTAATAAATCTTGTCCTCTCTGCCCAACTCAACAAAGGTTGAAGATTGAGGTGGAATTTGGAGAACAAGAGATTTTTTGTAGGTTCACATGATTTTTGTGTCTGTGGGCAGTGCCTTTGAAACCAGAAGTCAATAATTTGGCTTTTGTTCCCCTTTAGTTCCCAAATGACATGTTTCAACCACTTATTTCACTCCAAATCTTACTCTAGGGTAAAGATGACCAAATCTTTTGGGTCAATGGAGATGGTTATTGGAGAGAAACAAAAACCCAGGGATTGCTTCATATTACTATAGCAAATTTTTATTCCAACATATTTAGGGACACCTGGTCACCAAACCCACTGACACTGATAATGTATTTTTCCCTTTCTTATTTTTAGGCTCAGTACGTAAACCCATGCTGCTCTCCTGAATCCATTCATAGATCTAGCAATAGAAATTTGGATGACTAAATATTTGTGTTAGTTGCTAATAAACTATAAAACAAGCAAGACATAGTCTCTGTATTGACAGAATATATATTTTAAGAGAGGAGAAAAATATGTTTCTATATAATCATAACAAAGTGCTATCAAATTATAGATTCAGGAGTAATTTATTCTTATTAGAATTGCAGAAAACTTCACAGAGAAAGCAACACTTATGTTGACCTTGGAGGGTCAGTAGAGTTTGATAGATGATATTGAGTGGTGAATGGGAGAAAACATTCTGAGAAGAGGAAAGAGCACAAGAAAAATCTATGAGGTGCAGTATTGAGAATGTGCCATTTGTATTCATTTGAAATTGTAACTGATTTTCTGTAATATTTATAATATTTGTCACAATTTCTCTTTATGAATGAAAATTTTTAAAATTTTGATCATTTTTTTCAAGATAGTAACACTCTACTGTGACAATTAAGACAATTTTCCTTTAAAATAAATTTCACACATTATATTTTTATTTTATTTTATTTTTATTTTTGAAGATGTGGAGTACAATTCAGGGTTAGGATACAAATGTTCGTTATGCATTTACCCTTGTTGATGAGGCGTGCCTCCTTCCCTTGACAGTTTCCCACTACTGCCAACCCTGCCCCCCTCCCCTGGCAGTTTCCAACTACTGCCAATTTCTTTCTTATAGTATTATGATAATTGTTCAAGGTCCACTTATGAGTGAGAACATGTGATACTCGGTTCTTTGTTTCTGTGATAGATCACTCAGTATTATTGACTCTAAGTCCACCCAAGTTGCTGTGAAATTCATAATTTTGTCCTTCTTTATGGCTGTGTAATATTCGATCGTGTATTTGTGCCACATTTTTTTATTCAGTCCTCTTTCAATGGGCAGCATGGTTGGTTCCATGTTTTTGCTATTGTAAATAATGCTGCAATAAACATGCGTGTGTAGGTATCTTTTTTATAGAGTGTTTTGAGTTCCTCCAGGTACATACCCAGTAGGGGGATTGCAGGGTCATATGGAAGGTTGATTTTTAGATCTTTTAGGAATTGCCAAACTGTTTTCCCCAGAGGCTGCTCTAGTTTACACTCCCACCAACACTGTAGAAGTGTTCCCTTTTCTCTGCATCCTCTCTAGCATCTGTTGTTGTTTGAGTTATTGATGATGGCCATCCTGACTGGAGTTAGGTGGCATCTCAGTGTAGTTTTAATTTGCATTTCTTTGTTGACTAGTGAGGCTGAGCATTTTTTCATGTATCTGTTGGCTGCTCATATGTCTTCTTTTGAGAAGTGCCTAGTCATATCTTTTGCCCACTTTGTAATGGGGCTGTTTGCTTTTTTCTTTTTGGCACTTTTCAGTTCTTTGTAGATCTTAGATGTTAGGCCTTTGTCAGATATACAGTTGGCAAATATTTGCTATGAAGCAATATTTTATTTTTTGTTGTATAATAGGATATTGGAAAAAAATTTCAGTGCTCAAAATTTAGTGAATGATTTGACTAGTGGGCAAGAGTTAGCTTTTCCCTCCTAATATATTTGATTTAACTATTCTGTGTCTTTCAGTATTTTACTTAAGACTAACATTTCTAATTTTCTATCAACAAAATTGCTATCGTCAATGTTTGTGTCTCCCCAAAATTCATTTGTTGAAATTCTAACTCCTAAGGTAATGGTATAAGGAGGTGCAACTTTTGAGAGGCGATTCGATCTTGAGGATAGAGCCCTTGTGACTGAGATTAGTGTGCTTATGAAGGAGACCTCAGAAAACTAATTAGCCCCTTCTACCATGTGAAGACACTTTGAGAAGGTAGTGTCTGTCAACCAGAGAGTTGGTCATCACCAGACAGCAAATCTTTTGTCACCTTCATATTAGACTTACAAGTCTTCAGAGCTGTGAGGAATATATTTCTTTTGTTTATAAGCCTACCAGTTTATGATATTTTGTTATAACTTCCAGAATGGACTAATTCAAAATTGATTTTACTTTATATTATCAGGAGAAACAAATTGGCGGATATCAGGGAGTAGCAGAAAAAAAATATTGTTAATTTTTAAAACACCTAGTTTGAATGCTGTATGCTGAAAAATGTTAATAATCAGAATTGGATTTTGAAAACACAACAATAGCAGGCAGCTGATTATATATGAAGAGAGAAATCAGTTCAGTGTATTTGATGCCATGTTAAATCCAGATCTATGAGTTCATGGGAGGTTGGTGACAATCTACTGATGACAGCTGGGTAAGGCCATGCAAAAATGCTGAAGTCTCCTCAAATTGGTGCTGACAAATTATGAAGAATATGTACAGGACTCAAATGATTAATACACAGATGACTCAATTCATCATAAAATATCACAAAAATATGGAGAAATTGACTAAACAGCATAACTGCTTATAAGAATATTAAGAACATAATGTTAGTAAAGAAGGAAAATTATTTGGCTAACTTGAAAGCCAATTGTTAGAAATGATAAGCTAGCTGGGCTCGGTGGCTCAGCCTGTAATCCCGCGCCTTGGGAGGCTGAGGTGAGTGGATTGACTGAGCCCGCGAGTTCGAGACCCGCCTGGGCAACTCGGTGAGACCTCATCTCTACAATAAATCCAAAACTAGCCGGGTGTGGTAGCGCGTGCCTGTAGTTCCAGCTACTTGGAAGGCTGAGGCGGAAGGATCCCCGGAACCCAGCAGGTCGAGGCTGCGGTGGCCGGGAGCGGCCACTGCATTCCAGTCTGGGCGAGGAGTGAGACTCCAACTCAAAAAA
>CAUYQG010140650.1:0-14118 GCA_963574415.1 Tarsius wallacei
GCCTGTAGTTCCAGCTACTTGGAAGGCTGAGGCGGAAGGATCGCCGGAGCCCAGCAGGTCGAGGCTGCGGTGGCCGGGAGCGGCCACTGCACTCCAGTCTGGGCGACAGAGTAAGACTCCAACTCAAAAAAAAAAAAAGAATAGATATTGGGGTTGTTTTTTTTTCTGGAGCATTATCAAGCTCACACACAGCAGTAAATTAGTAAATGCTTCCAAACAAACCCCTAATTAAGCATATTTCCCACAGGAGCCCAGAGCTCCCAGTTGGAAGGGTGTTTGCAGATAATGGACTCTAACCCCTTATACTGTGTATGAAAAAACCCAGGCCCAGATATTTTAACAGGATTACCACCTAAAGCCCTTAATGAATTAATGAGTTTCAGTCACAGTCACCAAAGGCTGCTAATGTCATAAAGAGAAAGACAACCAGTCCAAACCAATTAAGTAGAATCTCCCAAGATTGGGACTCTGGCAGCGACATATTTTAAAACTCCCCAGATAATGACAATATACAACCACGTCTGAGAGCCACAGCAGGTCAAGAGATTTATTTTCCAGAATAATTTTTTTCCACATACCTATTAATAGGAACAGTGTTTCTTTTATACTAGTTAGGGAAATTGCATTGATAAATTTCTTGTAGTGAAATTACTGAATGTATATGTAAGACTTCTGATATGTATTATCAAATTACGTTTTAGGAATTTTGAAGAGACACACTCCGTTTGCTTTTTGTACATGCGTTAAACATAGTTCATTAATTTAGTCAACAAACTTTTATTGAACAACTACTATATGCCTGCACTGAGAGACTACATCAGTTAAAAATATATATATACAAAAATCCCTGACTTCATGAAGTTTTTTTTTTTTTACATTTTTTTACATTTTTTTTACTTTTTTTTTTTTTAAGTCAGTGTTCACTCCTGTCATCCCAGTACTTTGGGTGGCCAAGGAGAGAGAATTAATTGAGCTCAGGAGTTCGAAACCAGTCTGGACAACATAGCAAAACCTCGTTCCTATTAAAAAAAAAAAAATTCAAAAGATTAGCCTGGTATAATGGCACATGCCTGTAGTCCCAGCTACTCCGGAGGCTGAAGTGAAAGGATCACTTGAGTTCAGGAGGTCGAGGCTACAGTAAGCTGTGATTGTCCCACTGCACTTCAGCCTGCGTGACAGCGTGAGACTCTGGCTCAAAAAAATTAAAATTAAATTTTAAAAAAATTTTTGAAGACTATAAGGCGGCCGAGCTCGGTGGCTCAGCTTGTAATCCCAGCGCTTTGGGATGCTGAGGTGAGTGGATTGCCTGGCCCCACGGGTTCGAGACCCACCTCGTCTCTACAATAAATAAAAAATTAGCTGGGCGTGGTATCGCGCCTGTAGTTACGGCTACTTGGAAGGCTGAGGCGGAAGGATCGCTGGAGCCCAGCAGGTCAAAGCTGCAGTGGCCAGGGGCGTGCCACTGCACTCCAGTCTGGGCGACAGAGTGAGACTCCAACTCAATAAATAAGTAAATAAATAAATAAATAAATAAAGACTGTAAGGTGGGTTCCCAGAAGTGTTGCTGCTTGTCATGTGATGGCTTCAAGTTTACTTTGCGGAGCTGGAGCGCTGACCACGCAGGCCCTGAAGACCCGTGGTCCTAATGGGGTGGCCGTGGTGCGCTCCATAGCATCTGGAAGTGGTGTTCCTACTGATGAGGAGCAGGCGCCTGGACTGGAGAGGGAGGTCATGATGGCTGCACAGAGGGGACTGGACCCAGACACTATACTACCGCCAAAGGCAGCTTCAGGCACCAAGAAGACCCTAATTTAGTCCCTTCCATCTCCAACAAGTGAACAGTGGGCTGCATCTGTGAAGAGGACAATAGTGCCATCATCTGGTTCTGGCTGCACAAAAGCGAGACCCAGCAATGCCTAGCTGTGGAACCCATCACGGTGGCTCAGCCTGTAAACCCGCGCCTTGGGAGGCTGAGGTGAGTGGTTGCCTGAGCCCGCGGGTTCGAGACCCGCCTGGGCAACTTGGCGAGACCTCATCTCTACAACAAATCAAAAAATCAGCCGGGCGTGGTGGCGCATGCCTGTAATTCCGGATACTCGGAAGGCTGAGGCGGAAGGATCACCGGAGCCCAGCAGGTCGAGCTGCGGTGGCCGGGACGGACCCCTGCACTCCAGTCTGGGCAACTGAGTGAGACTCCAACTCAAAAAAAAAGAAAGAAAAAGCAAACCCTTGCACTAACCTCTGAAAATGTGCTGTAACATTTCTTCTTTCCAATAAACACTAGCCATGATATTGGCTCCTTCTCCCATTAAAAAAAAAAAAAAAGACTGTAAGGAGGAAAGAACACGGCAAGGGAAAACAGTGAGTCTGAGGTGGGGGTGTGGTGAGGAGGGAATGTTTCTGGGAGCAAGAAGTGTTTGTATCAAATGCTGCTGTTAGATCATGTGAGATGAAACTGAGCATTGTTCATGAGGTTTAGCAAAAGTGAAGGCCACTGGTGAGTCTAACAAGATCCACTGCAATGAAGTTTATGGAGAATGAAAGGCTGAATGGGCTGAGCTCAAGAGACACCAGGAATCCAGAAACTGGAAATGTCCAAGTAAGTGTACGAGGGGGAACCCCAAAAAACCCAGAATTTTCTTTTTGGAGGATGGGACCTTATAGTACAGGCTTCCCCCCACCCCCCTACCCCAGGTAAATGTTTTAGGAACCCACTGGCATCAGTGTACCAGCTAGTGTTGTGAGAGGCTGCATTTGGCTTCAGAGAATTTTTTTTGGAGATTCTTTCAATGCATTTGCCCATTTCATAATAGGTGATTTACAAGTGCACCTGTCCACACCACACTGAGTGTTCAGCAGTTTTTTACCAAGACAGCATGACTTTTTTTCGTTTTCTCGGATGAAAAAAATTTCTCAAAGGGAAACATTTTGCCCATGTGGAAGAGGTGAAACAAATATTGGCATAAGCACTTGAAGCATCAAAATGGACAAGTTCAAAAACAGTTTTGAGCAATGGAAACAGCGTCTTGATAGGTGTATTGCATCAGAGAGTGACGGAAGGTGACTGAAGTTTAAACATGTAAGAATAAACACACAATTTTGTATAAATAAATTCTGGGGGTTTTTTGAGTCCTCTCTCATATACGCTCCTTCTAAGAGGCAAAGGAGAGCAGAGAAATGGGCTACTGACTTTAGTGGAAAGTGGCACAAAAGAGATTCTAAGATGTGAAAAATAGTGACATACTGCAGGTTGAAGGGCATGATTCCACAGAGAGAGGGAGAGATCACATCGCTGGAGACACATCCCTGTTCCTGAGTAGGTGAGAGAGGCTGGGAGCTAGAGTCCCTCTGAGTGTGGGGGGAGGGAGCACAGAGGAATCTTCTGGAACTGAGGCTGCATCACTTTGGTGGTAGGAGTGTGGAAGTTCTCTTCTGATCGCTACTGTTCTGAGTGAAATTACCAAGATCGTCAGTTTAGAGTTTGAGCGGGGAGGAGATGCTGGGAGTCTGAAGTGGGAGGAGAGGCTAGAAATAGCAGAGGCTGGGCACGGTGGCTCACACCTGTATCTCCAGCACTTTGGGAGGCCCAGGTGGGAGGATTGCATGAGTCCAGGAGTTCGAGACCAGCCTAGGCAACAAAGTAAGACCTCATCTCTACAAAACAAACAAACACAAGCTAGCTAGGTGTGGTAGCACGCACCTGCATTCCCAGCTACTTAGGAGACCAAGGTGGAAGGTTTGCCTGAGCCCACAAGTCGAGGCTGCAATAACTGATTGTGCCACTGCACTCCACAGAGACTCTGACTCAGGAAGAAAAAAAAAATAGTGTTCAGAGAGCATGGGAGAGGAAATGAACCAGGGGAAAGTATTACAATGTTGGATGTAGTCTAAAGTCTCACCAGAAGGCAGTTAACCAATTTAAAGTTGACCCCTGGACATGGTTTTGTATGTTTCATTAGGCACATTCATCTGTGAGGGGTCAGGCACAGACCAGACTGAGAGTTGGATTTAACCAGCATTGAAGTTTGGACAGATGATAGCAGCCCTACTTTTTGCAATGTACTTTGTATAGATCTGTCACAGTTTGTGATTTGCCCTTTCGTTTTGTCCTTTCGTTTTCGTATTTTTAAGTGCAAAACCTTTTATTTTTATATGGTCAAATCTACTCTCTATTCCTACAGTTTCTTCCACTGTGTTTTTGTTTGAGGAAACCCTTCCTCATAAAGAGATAATATAAACTTTTTTCTATACCTTCTTCAATTTTTTATGGTTGAATGTTTAACTCTTTAATCTATCTGTATGCTGTGAGCCAGAGCACTAATAAAATATTCGTCAAGAAGTTACTTTATTTCCCAATGTTATCTATTAAAGAAACAATTTCTTACCCTTAGATTTGTGATGTAAGCCCATATATGTATTGTCTTATTATCCTTTTCTATTTTATACGCTTTAGTTCCAGATTATTACTTCTGGGTCATTGATTTGTCTATTCTTAGTATTTAACATGCTTTTACTGTTACATATTTATCATTCTTCCAGATCTGATAAAGCAAATACCAACCTCCAGCCCCTTTTTTATAAACATTCTTTAACCATTCTTGCTTACCTTATTTTCCTAGAAAATTTTATCATGATTTAAAAATAGACCCTTCTCAGGGTTTGTTTTGGAATTGAAAGAAGCTGAAGCACTAATTTGGGGCACATAATTTCTTTGTAATATTCAAGTTTCCCATTCAAGAACCATGCTATGATCCTCTAGTTTTGATCTCATTTTGATTTTACTTGAGTGGTAATTCCTTAAGTTCCCCAGAAAGAAAAGAGGAAGGTACCGTCTGATAATTTACATATTAAAAATGTCTAATTTTTTTCACATATTTTGGGCAGCTATAGAATTTTCAGATTGTAGTCTTTTTCTCTGAATATTTATCATTAAATGCAATGGATGGAATGTTCCTTAAAATATTGCTTATAGAAGGGAAGAAAATGAAAAAAGCCTGTATGTCCAAAAAGGAAGATTAATAAGTTGATGTATCATTATTAGGGAAGTCTATGTAACTATTTTTAAAATGAGGTCCGTATGCATGTACTGAGAAGGAAGCAAGTTTATGCAAAGCAAGGAAGCTGGCATAATAATATGGATACAATGACTAGATTTGTTTGGTTGGTTGTTTTTTGTTTTTTTAGAGACAAGCATCTCACTGTGTCACCCACCCAGGCTCAAGTGTAGTGGCTCAACCCTAACCTAGCAGTCTCAACCCCCTGAGTTCAAGTGATCCTTCCACCTCAGCTTCCCTAGTAGCTGTAATGACAGGCATGCGCTATCATGCTCAACTGATTTTTTTTATTTTTTGTAGAGATGTTGCCCAGATCGGAGAATGTTAGATTTTGACAAATTATCAACATAGATACATAATGATATATCTATTTTCAAACTATATATCTAGAAGAGCATGCACCGAATATTAACAAGTTACCATGGGGATTAAGATGTAGGAACGAGGCTAGGTGTGGTGGTGGCTCACGCCTGTAATCCCAACACCTTGGGGGGCTGAGGTTGGAGGATTGCTGAGCTTGGGATTTCGAGACCAGTTTAGGGAACATAGCAAAACCTCACCTCTATAAAAAATAATAAAAAATTAACCAGTATGATGGCACACCCTGTAGTCCTAGCTACTCAGGAGGCTGAGGCAGAAGGATCATCTGAGCCCAGGAGTTGGAGACTGTGGTGAGTTGTGATCGTTTCACTGCACTCCAGCCTGGAACAGAGTGAGACTGGAAAGAACGACAGAAGGAAAGAAAGAAGGAAGGGAAGGGAAGGAAGGAAGAGAGAGGAAAAAGATGCAGGAAAGAAAGAACTTTCACTTTTTATTTTATATATTCTAAATTATTTGAAGCTTTAAAATGACATCTTATTAATGAATATGTGTACAGTTTTGTGCAGCCAATGAAGACATTGGTTTCGCTTTTCTCATGCCTTTATGTCACTTGATGCTGTTGACCACACTTCCTTTCATACAAATGCAAGTTCAGGAGCCTCTCCTACGTATGCCCATGACACACTGTACATATTCCAATTACAAGAATTTTCACCTTAATGTATAATTTCCTCTTTGTCGATTTCGTCCAAGCAGGTTGAAAAGCCAGGTACTTTCCCTCTTTCGTCATGTCATCTTACACCTTACAAAGTATGTGTTCACTAACCACTTGCTGAAAGTGTCTGAGAACTTGAAAGGGACTGTGTGTGATCTAGTCGTCCAGAAAGTAAAAGAGGCAGTGTTCAGAATGCAGAAGAGGGAAGCAAGCCAGGATGGGTGGAAAGTCCTGAGGCTGCACTCTGCCCATTGGTTGAGCGGCCAAACCACCAAGGGGGGTTCCTCTAACTGCTAACGAAGGCGGGCAAAGGGCATAGGCACAGAGCCGAGAAACTGGGCAAGGGCCGAAAGAGGGTAACTTATCTTGTCCACTGGGGGATTTCCACCTTTAGGCAGGAGAATGTTATGTAAATGTTCTTTTCCAATCACCTCAGAGTTCAACTACACTGTGGGTAAGAACAGCAAGAGTACAGAACTTTCCGAGGAGGTGTTGAAAGGCAAACACCACTGCAAAAGCAAGAGAAAGCTAGGTCATGCTGATTTTGGTAAAGGCTTAGCTTAACCCGAACCCTAACACTGATCAAGAAAAGAGACACCAAGAAGTGCGCATCTACCTACAGAGGCTTAAATAAGATGGAAGTTCCTTTCCTTCTCATGTTATCTCCTAAGAAGAACAGTGCAGGTTCCCAGAGAGACTCTGCTCCATGGAGTCATTCAGGGACCCAGATTCTTTCCCTTTCCCACTCACCATTCCCTAAGGTGATATCATCATTCTCAGGTTCAAAGTTGGGCTGTGGTCACATACAGTGTTTCTACCTGTGGAAAGGGGAAAGAGCGGAACTCCGAGTCCCACAGCTTATGCTTTAAGGTAGAGATGATCCAGTAATCACATATAACTTCAACTTTACATCAGTTTATATCTCATTAGCTAAAACTTAGCTGCATGGTCACATTCCTCTGTGAAAGAGGCTAAAGAGGTAGTCTCTAGCTGAGTAGTCATGAACCTAATGTCATCTCTGTTTCTATGGAAAAAGGAAAGTATGGATTTTGGAGGAAAACTAGATGTCTTTGCCATATGAAGAAATCAAATGTATTCTTAACCTAACTGGTAAAAATTGACTTGAAAGTCTAAATGGCCCCCAAATGCTAGTCTAAGTCTATGAACACATGCACAATACAAAAACAAGGACAATGAAGGAAATTTAAAATGAAACATATTTAAATTAAGGAATTTTCCTTTATTATGAGATAATAGCCTTCCTATTTTTTAAAGTTAAAGTATCTCTAATGAGATGGTGATGATGGCATTTTAAATGTCCTTTAAAAAAAAAAAGTAAAATAGAATATTGGCAATACTACATCATTATTCCTATTCTCCAATTTATACATGTGTGTTGGTTGTTGAGATTTAACTGATTCTTGAAATCCTTATCTGGGAACCAGTGCTCCCTTTTGATAACCAAGAGCAGGAGGTCAGCAGAGAGGCCAGGAGTTAGAACGTCATTATCCTCATTCCTCCTTCATTGTTGAAGATAGCATCTCCTCCCCAGGAGAGGTTTTCTAACCTCCTCTCACTTGACCCACCATCATCTCCTCTTCCATAGCCAGTGGACTCCCATCGCATTCTTTACATGGTCCACCATAACCTTTATAACATTGCATTGTGTTCATTAACAGTTGATGTCCTACTTGAACATAAGCACCTCAAGAATAAAGACCAGATACTCATTGAAGGTATTAGCTCTTTTTCAACAGGAAAACATCTTTATTAGTTTGCCAGGGTTGCCACAACAAAATCCTAAAGACTGGGTGGCTTAAACAACAGAAATGTATTTTACTACACATCTAGAGGCTAGAAGCCCAAGGTCAAGGTGTTGGTAAATTTGATTTCCTAGACCTTTCTCCTTTGCTTGTTGATGGCTCCCTTCTTGCTAAGTCCTCACATGGTCTTTTCACTGGGAACATCAGTCCCTGGTGTCTCTTTGTGTGTCCAAATTTCTTCTTCCTATAAGGAAAACCACTAATCATATTGGATTAAGACTGTTCTGTGAAAGGGCCATGTACACAAAGCACCTCCCCAAATGCTGAAGGAGCCCAGAGACCAAAGAGCAAGGCAGACAAACCCAAGGTCAGTATTGGGTGGAACTTACAGGTTATTGTATAGTCTTGGGTGGCCACAGGACAGGTAGATTTCCACATGGTTACTCCCCAGACCTGGAACTTAAATTCCATAAGGAAGGGATATAAATGCTCCAGCAAGACAAGGAAAGGCAACCCTCAGAACAGGCAAGAACTCTCTGTGCATCATGGCCTATAATTTGTGCAATAACATCAAGGTTGCTTTGATCCAAGAGCAGGAGTACATGTTCTTACGCTAGGGACAGTAAAGCAAGTAGAAATCAGGAGGCATTCACAGGAATGGGACTAATCACAAGTCAACATGGTGGGTTAGCATCCAAGAAGGCGTCAGTTCTGTCTCCACAAAGACTCACTCTAATGCTAACAGCCTCATTTTAACGTAATCACTTCAGAATGTGAATGTATTTGGAGATATGGCCTTTAAGTCAATATCTCTTTAAAAACCCTATCTCCAAATACAGTCACATTCTGAAGTAGTGGGGGTTAGGGCTTCAACATATTAATTTTGGGGTGACATATTTTGGCCCATAACAATGCCTTTATTATTTTTGCTGATTATAAGTCATATACTTAAAGCAAATTATACAGAAATGTATAAGTAGGAAGTTGAAGTAGCCAATCATCTCACCCCCATAACTGTTCTTAATGGTTAGGGATAATGCTTCTTGAATGAATGAGTGAATGAGCATTGGAGCAGACTGCAAGAGGCTAGGCAACTTTTTGTGTGTGGGGAGGGAGGCAGATAAATGTATCAACTGAACAGGATGAGTTGTCCTTTCTTGGCATCTCCATGATCAGTCTCACCCGTCAAGAGTGTCCCTCCTTTTATGGCTGTATAATATTCCATCAAGTATATGCAGAATATTTTCCTTATCCAGTCCACTTTTGATGGACCTCTGGGTTGGTTTCATGTGTTTGCTATTGTAAGTAGTGCGGCAATAAACGTGTGTGTACAGGTGTCTTTTTTGTAGAGTGATTTATGTTCCTCTGGGTATATTCCCAGGAGAGGGGTTGCTGGATTATCTGGAAATTCTTCAAAAAATCACCACACTGTTTTTCATAGAAGGTGGACTAGTTCACATTCCCACAACAAAATTATGGCCTTTGCAGCAATTTGGATGCCGTTGGAGGTGATTATATTAAGTGAACTATCACAGAAACAAAGAACTGAATACTGCATGTTGTCTCTTATAAGCCTGGTTATTTCCATAAGCCAGGCGCTGATCATTAGTCACATTAGCACATGAGAGGGATCAGCAGTCTCTGGGCACTGCTGGGGAGGGAGAGAGGGAGGAAGAAGAAGGGCAAATGACAACACAAAGGAGGAAGGGCCAGCTAGAAGCCCAGAATTCACCCACATGCAGCCTACTTATGCAGCAAACCCTCACGTGTACCCCGTAACTCTAAAATAATTTTTTTTTAAAAAAGAATGTCTCTCCCCCACAAACCTCCAACCCTCCCAACCTCCCACTCCCCCACTCCCACCCCCAATCCCCTGCCAATGCCATGACATATGGTGATGCCACACCTGGGCTACATAGCAATAGGTGCAAGTTTTCAAAAACTCTAATTTTTACTTCAGCAAAAATTATCATTTGCATGAAATACTGTCAGTTGTTTTCCTTGAAATTACGAGCTCCTTTCTTTCACTTCAAAGAAAATGTCTGCCAAATATTCAAGTCCAAATAACCAGTCTGTCAGTCTTTCTTCCAAGAAAAAACGGTGTTCCATGAAAAAAGATAGGCAATGTAGCTCATGGCTCAAGCACACGTGCTTTCCCTCGAGAAACTGTTGGACCTGAGTGGGCAGATGAAGTGCTGTGTTCATCTTCCCATGAAACGTGTACTCAAGGTCTTCAATAAATTTGTGAAATAAATTTAATACAGTCAGTGAGTGATTTTTCTTGCTCCATCAAGGATGTTAACGAAAACAAACTTTTTATTTGAACTGTAAGTGCCTGGGGGGTGAAGAAAACAATTGCAGACTCAGTGTGATGCCTGTGGCTGGGCAACTTTTCTAGGGTCATAAAACCAGTTAATGAAGGGAGGGCCCTAAGCCAATCGCATCAATTTCTCATCCCACATTCCTTCAACTATCCTGCACTATTCCCTTTTTTATATTTATTGTAATTATTGAACATTTGTGTTCCTCATTTTTAACATTAAAGGAGGTGAGTTGAAGATTTTGTACTTATCTTTAAAAGTTGCCAGACCTGCCGGGTGTGGTGGTGCATGCCTGTAATCCCAGCACTTTGGGAGGCCAAGGCAGGAGGATTGTTTGAGACTAGCCTGGGCAACATGGCAAGACCTCATCTCTACAAAAAAATAAATAAATAAAACAAAACAAAAAATTAGCCAGGTGTGGTGAGACCAGCCTGGGCAACAGAGTGAGTTGCCAACTCACAAAATGAAAAATAAAAATAAAGTGAACAGAGAGGGGTGGACACAGCAAGGTGGAGTAGGAGCCAGGGAGATGAGCAGGGGCTAGGCGGGCCAAGAGGGGCCCCCCAAAAGGGTTGCCGAGGCCAAAAGAAACCACTGAGGCTGACCGGCTGACAGGGGGTTTACATAGTCCTCGGGGCCTGCTGATTAGTTGGTAGCAGGGACTGAAAATACACTAACTGGTCAGTAGTAGTAAGGACTAAAAAGGTAGCATGATAGTGTCAAGGGCCGATGGGGAGAGGATTGAAAAAAGGGCCAAAAAATGTGCGCAAAAAAGCAAGCCAACAAAAAGGGAATGGGTATGGCTTTTGCCTGAGTCTGCAACTTGCAGCTGTTTCTCCAAATAAAATGGAGTTCCACCAGAGACCTGCCCTAATCTGTCTGCCTATCCGATTTCTTTCTTTCTCTTCTCTCCCCTCTGCACTTCTCTCCCAGCTCTTGGTCCACATTTCTGTAAATGTATCGCAGCCAACAATTAATTCAGGCATCTGCCTCTGAAGACGATCTGTTCCTAGCACTTAGCGTAGGGCCTCACAAATGGTAATTCTTTAATAAATATGCAACAAGGAAATGAATGAATGAACCAAGAAACAAATGCAATGAGTCACATGTCGAAGAGTTGTGAAACCAGGAGTCGAGGACAAGACTCCTTGACCAAGATTCCTAATTTTCAATGTTCATGCTTGAAACAGTATCTCTCAGCAACTGAGTTACTTACTATTTTCTCAAATTATGTTGTTTTGCACCACTCCAGTTCTTTGTACCACTCCAGTTCTTTGAAGACACTATTACTTTCCACATATTAAATAGTTATGTTAGCATTGATTATAGTAATCACCCTAGTGAGGAAGCAAATTCTTTTTTTAAAAAAATAATGGCAGAATTTAACTATCCCCCAACTAAAAAAGTCTGATGCCAAATATACTCAAGTCTGTAGTATCCAAGTGTGTTTATCAAATAAATACACACAATCACTCCCCTGCTATGAAAGTACATTCTGCCACCAGTGTCTCACGTGCGTGTATAATTTTTAATTAAACTTTTCAAAGGGGAATAATTTCAAGTAGTACTGATTTTCAGTCTTAGTCACTGAAAATGAATTCTCCAAGTAATTTCACAATAAAACTTAGACATGGTCATAGCAAACATAAAATAAAATCTAAGTGTATTGCTCTTTCCAGGAGCTCTCTTGAGTGCTGGCTCTTTAAAATGAGATCGCATGCTTTGCAGGTTTTCTTTACCTCCTGGAGAGTTTATCACATCAAGGCCTTTGGTTAAACACTTTGTTGACCTGTGTTGGTGGTGGTGGTGGTGGTGGTGGTGGCAGCTGTTGCTGATAACAGGCAAGAGACTACAATAACTGTACAAAATGGATTCCCAGGAATTCAGGGCAGTTTTTTTTATTTTTATTTTTTTTGAGTCATCGTCTCATTTTGTTGCCCAGGTTGGAGTGCAATGGCACTCTAATGGCCACCGCAGCCTTGACCTGCTGGCCTCAGGAGATCCTTCCACCTCAGCCTTCCAAGCAGCTGGAACTACAGGTGTGCACCACCACACCCAGCTAATTTTTTGATTTATTGTAGAGACGAGGTCTCGCCATGTCACCCAGGCTGGTCTCGAACCCCAGGGCAGATTTTTAAAAACAGCATAGTCTGAAATGGAAGCTCATTAGTTTATTCTGAATCTCCCAGATCAGTCATCTGAGAGAGGTGTTGCCAAGGTGTGTTGACGAGGTTGAGGTGTGGCCAGTCTTCCTGTGTGTGTAGAGAGGATGCTGTTGCAGCACTGGAGAAGGAGGCTAATGCATATTGAACATTTTCTTTGTGCCAGGCGCTTAACTAAATACACTCTTATTTAATGATGCCAACAACCCTCTCAGGTAGGATTCAGGTGGGAAAATGAAGCTTGGGGGAGATAGGCTCCAGGTCACACAACTACTGCTAAGCAGAACTGAAATTCTGTGTCTCTCGTGCTTTGAAGCCCATGTCTCTACCGCCTGACATAAAAGACCCTGTGAGCCCATCACAAGCCACAGATAGCTCTAAGTGTAAGCTGTCCTAGCTATCATCCCCAAAATGGAGTGATCTGCTTGGAGATTAAGTGGAAGAAAAAAAAACTCAACAGGGGCAGCATATTATGGTCCCAAACCTGTTTGTCTGCCTTATAACCTAAGGCTGAACTACCAGGGCAGAGTTGAGTAATTGTGACAGAGTCCACAGAACCCAGAAGATTTACTATCTGACTCTTCACAGAAAAGATGTGCTAACTTCTGAAATAGAACCCCTGTGGATCAATATCCAGGGCTTTTCACCCAAAATTGCTTCTCCTGTGGACTTTAATTAACTGATCAATTAAATTAAATGATTGGTTCATAGGGTCAACCTAATCAACTTGAACTGTCTACTTTCTGTTCCAAATTTCTTGTGAGGTCTGGTACAGTGGCTCATGCCTGTGCTCCTAGGACTTTGGAGGGTCAAGGCAAGAGGAGTCTCCAGTACTCTTGGGAGGTACTGAAGAAGAGGTTCAATGCTAGCAGACACTGGTAAGCTGTACCTTGTCTAGGTATGAGGGATCAGCTGACTCTGCCCCGTCTGGAAGTGGTATTTTTAAAATATAGTGGTTGATTCCCCTTGCCCTGACCTATTATCCATCAAGGAATCTCATCACAAATACCATTCTCTAAATACTGGGATAACTGAAAACATAAATGAAGAAAAACAGATAACATGAGGGGGAATCCAAAAACCCTGGAACTTAGTTATAAAAAATTACGTATTTATTCTTACATGTTTAAACGTCAGTCACCTTCAAAGTACTCTCCTTTTGATGCAATACAGCTACCAAGACTTTTTTCCACTGCTCAAAACAGTTTTTGAACTCCTCCATTTTGATGCCTTTTAGTGCTTCTGCCATTTTTTGTTTCACCTTTCACGTGGGCAAAATGTTTCCCTTTGGAACTTTTTTCATCTGAGAAACAAAAGTCCCTTGGGGCGATATGGGGTGAATTGCAGAGGGTGGGGCACTGGAGTCTTGCCGTTTGGGTCATAACTGCTGAACACAGCGCAGTATGGGCAGGTGAGTTCCTAAATCACCCATCATGAAATGGGCAAACGTGTTGAGAAAATCTCAACAACAACAAAAATTTCCTGAAGCCGAATGCAGCCTCTCAAAACTCTAGCTGGTACACTGATGCAAATGGGTTCCTAGAACACTCACCTAGCGGAGGAAGCCTGTACTGCAAGAGGCTCGCCCTTCAAAAAACAATTACAGTTTTTTGGGGATCCCCCCTCCTAGTTGCTGTGAAAATGTAGTGAAGGCCGGCTCGGTGGCTCAGCCTGTAATCCCAGCGCTTTGGGAGGCCGAGGTGAGGGGATTGCCTGAGCCCGCGGGTTCGAGACCCGCCCGGGCAAATTGGCGAGACCTCATCTCTACAATAAAACAAAAAA
>CAUYQG010140652.1:0-17085 GCA_963574415.1 Tarsius wallacei
GTCTCCTGGAGAGGATGCAAAGAAAAGGGAAAGCTTCTGCACTGGAAGTGTACAACCTCTGTGGAAAACTGTGAGACAATTTCTAAAAGATCTAAAAATCGATCTTCCACGTGACCCAGGATAAACTCAGAGGAACTCAAATCATTCTACAAAAAAGATACCTGCACACGCATGTTTTCTGCAGCACTATTCACAATAGCAAAAACATGGAATCAACCATGCTGTCCACCAAAAGTGGACTGGATTAAAAAAATGTGGCACATATACATGATGGAATACTATGCAGTCATATAGAAGGACAAAATTATGGACTTTGCAGCAACTTGGATGGATTTAGAGTCTATCATACTCAGTGATCTATCACAGAAACAAAGAACTGAATGCCACATGTTCTCACTCTTACGTGGATCCTAAACATTTATCATAATACTATAAGAAAGGGATTGACAGTACCAGGACACTGCCAAGGGATGGGGGAAGGGGCACATAACATCAATAAGGGCACCTGATCCTAAACCAGGTGAAGCGAAGGTCAATGGGAGACCAAAACTTCACCTGTAGAATGATCACTTATGTACCTATTCCTGAATTGTACCCCCACATCTTTATTAAAAAACAACAAGAACAACCCCACAAAAAACTGCTGAACATTCAATGCAGTGGGGGCAGATACATTGTCATGGTGGAAGAACTAGTAACCTGTTTGCCACAATTCTGGACATTTCTCCTGACGCAACCTTCTAAAAACTTTGGTTGACTGTTTGATCCAGAGCAACAGATTCTGAGTGTATTACAGGGACCTGCCCTCCAAAAAAGATAATTCCAGTTTTTTGGGGGTCCCCCTCATATACTGGTGCGGAAGTCTGGGCTTTAAGGGTACCCATCACCCACATTAGTGCACATTGTACCCAACAGGTATTTTCTCATCTCTCCCCACTTCCCATCACTCCTCCTTCTGAGCCTCTAGTGTCCTTTGTGCCATTCAATATGCCATTCTCTGTGACTTTGCAGACCCTTATCTTAGCTCCCGCTTATATGTGAGAACATGCGGTATTTGGTTTTTCGTTCGTGCGTTGCTTCCCTTAGCATTACAGTCTTCAATTCCATCCAAATTGCTGCAAAAGACATCTTGTTCTTTCTTATGGATGAATTGTATACTGTGGTGTGTGTGTGTGTGTGTGTGTGTGTGTGTGTATGTGTCTCATGTTTTCATTAATTACTGACCAGTTGATGGGCATTTAGGTTTAGGTTGATTCCACATCTTTGCATTGTGAATTGTGCTGCTATAAACATGCGAGTGCAGGGGTCTTTTTTGTATAACAATCTCTGTTCCTTTGGGTAGATACCAAATAGTGGGATTGCTGGATCAAGTGGTAGATCTACTTTAAATCTTTGAGAAATCTCCTTACTGATTTCCATAGAGGTTGTACTAGTTTACACTCCCACCAACAGTGTTCGCATTTAATTTTTAAATAAAAATTCAAGCACACATAAAAAAACTCTAAAATGATAACTTAAAACAGTACCAAGTTCCCCCACACCCCTTGAGAGTAAAGTCTCCTAGTATTGATCCATTTTCCTGGTTTTGTTCCCTAAAGGCAGCCACAATTAACAATTTCTTATATGTCTTTTCAGATATTTACTAAGAAAATACTAATATATGCTTCTCCCCCTCCCACACATTCACACAGTATACACATGGTACTATGCCTTGATTTTTCATTTTTTTGAGTTGGAGTCTCAGTCCATCGCCCAGGCTGGAGCGCAATGGCACGCTCACGGCCACCCCAGCATCAACCTACTGGGCTCTGGCGATCCTTCTGCCTCGGCCTTCCAAGTAGCTGGAACAACAGGCGCTCGCCACTAAGCCCGGCTAATTTTTAAGTTGCCGGTTCACTAAACAATGTGTCTTGGCCATTTTTATCTCTCATCTATCTATCTGACTGTCTACTGCTAGCCTAATTATTTGTGATGGCTACATAATACTCATTTTATAAATGTGTTTTTTTATAAATTTTATAAATTTATTTAGACAATTCCCTGTTGATATTGGGTGGTTTTGTCTTTGGTGGAAGTGATTTTCAAGGTGGACGTAGTGTAGCGACTCTGGGCTTTGGTTTGATGGTAGAAACGTGCCTCCTAGATTGTTGGGACAATTTAGGGGCATTTATGAAAGTTAGGTGGGAAAAGGAGAGGAGTTAGATTAAGAACAGATTTCCAGTGGGGGACTAGGTGAAGTCTTGCTACCTGATATAATTTTATTCTCTCCTCCATCTCCCAAGGAAATCCTCAGTAAAAGGGACATTACTGGTAAATACATTTGGAGGTTATCTATTCAGCAAATATTATTGTGTACTGTTATGTGCACAATATGTGTTCTAGGTGCTGGAGAGACAGACATGAACAAAACAAGGATTCTGCTACCATGACATTTACATTCAGTATTGAAAGGAAATATGTTAAAGGCAAATATGTATATATATATTACTTTTCTTAAGGCCAATAAAGCAGGACAAGGGATTTGAGAGCAATAGGGAGTGTTGGAATTGTTTTCCTTGGGAGGCGATGGTGTGTGATGCCTCATGGAAAGGCAAGTTCAGGTTGGGTACTGGGGCTGTGGGGGCGGTCCCACCATATCTGGATTGTCTGGAATGTCCGGGTGGCCTCTGGCACCAGTCCCATCCACATCCTCACACTGGGAATTCCCACTGCTGGGATAGCCGTCAGATGCTGATTCTGCATGAGGAATAGAGTTATGAGTTTCCAGGTGTGTGATGGGGAGAGGAGGGAAAGGGGAGAGACCTAGAATAAGGGATGGTGGCCTTGGGGAAAAATGTAGATATTCTACCAACAGATTAATTCAACATCACTGAATTACCAAACGGCTTCTCATCATTCACTGTTTAGCGGGGGGCAGGGAAAATTATTCATTATTCAACATGAGCCGAAATGAAAACGCCACACTTTGTAAAACATGCAAGGTTACCTACTATGGTAACTGCTTGCAGAGTTTTAATGTGTCTGCAGCACGGCTAATTAATTTGCTCTGAGCTTCGCTGGAATTCTTATTTGAGATGATTGTCTTGGTAACTGAATGCACCACAGAGAGCAAGAACATTAGAAATGCCAGTTAGGGATGCTGTAGCAATCTGAGCCTTTCTCAGGGTTTTCTCAGTCACCACCCTTGTCCAGCTCCCTCTGACATCCCCCTGTGCAGCCCCTTCTGACATGCAGGGTAGCAAGGTTTACCAGAAGTGGCATAACCTGTAGTATCAGATAGTGGTTTAGAATCCAGACTCTGGAGTCAGACCAAGCTGGGATTTTATATTTACTAGGAGCCACTCACTGTGTGACCACAAATATGTAATGCCACTGTTTCTTCATCTGTAAAATTAGAATAATTTTCGTACCTACTGCAGAGAAATGCTGCAGAGATGACAATAAATGTGTTTGCAAGGAGCCTGGTTCTTTAAGCACTCACTGATTAGAGCTGTACTCTCCTCCTCCCCCTCTCCTCCTCCTCCCCGCTCCTCCTCTTCCCTGGGCCTTCTCCTTCTCTGTCTTCATCACCGCTGTTACCACCACCACTACTGTTTTTTCTCTCCTTCTTCTCTTCCTCCTCCTCCTCCTCCTTCCTCCTCCCCCTCTCCCTTCCCCTCTCCTCCTCCTCCCTGCTCCTCCTCCTCTTCTTCCTTTCCCGTCTAATTTGTGTATCTAATTTCTGTGTTGGGTTTTGAAGTATTATGCTCAAACCAGGCAAACTATAAAGGACAGTATTGGCACAACTGAAGCCATCTTCTGAGACCTCAAAGAAATGAGAAATTAGGTTTACTGAGCCCTGGTCCAGATTCTGCTGCCGCCACGTGGTTTAGGCCAATTCCTTCATTTCTCTGGGCTCCACTCTCATCTTTCATAAGGCAGAGAGATTGGAGTTGAAGATCTCTCAGGTCTTGTCTGGCTCTGAAGGGAGTGGTGTCTAAATGATCACAGCTAGGTAAGTTAGGGTGTTTTTGGCAGCAAGTAGTAAAGCATTCAAGTAACACTGGCTTAAACAAATGGTATAGGAAAAAAAGATTATATATTACAACCAAGATGGAGTAGTTTTGTCTTTTTGTCCTCTGGATATAATTCATTCAATAGTTCACTTACATATATAAAGTTCCTTTACAACACTGGACACTTCCAAAGAACAAAAATGGTATTTTGTAAATCTTTATTCCTCCAAGAGTTTCTAGCTTAGTTTTATTGCTAAATAAGTATCTGTTGATTTAAATTAAAATATTAGAAAGAATGCAAAATCTTGAGTAATCATCATATTATCCAGTACTTTACCATCTTTATGACTCAGGACTATCAACAACTTGTAAATTAGTGGATTGCAGAGACTTCTGTTTTTAGTCTAATGGCTTGCATATGCAATTCCTTGAGAGCTCTTAACACATCACAAGAATATTGTTAAACAACAATTAACCTTGTGAACAAAAGAAAAGTCACAAACATTATTTATTACTTTGCCAGTTTCAATAAAGACCTAATGTGCTAATAGCTTTTCATGGAGACAGCTGCCATCAGTTAAGTAAAAACATTATTAAGTTGCAACCATAAGTATCAACAAAGGCAGAAGCTACTAGTTCTTTGATTGCTGACAGGCATTTACTGTTTATGGGTATCCATTTCAGTAGCTTTCTATTGTATTGTGCTATTTTATGACTGTCAGTTAAACACATCCATGTCCACACACATTTATTGAATATTATAACTGAGAGGCACTTTAAGAACATCTCACTCCATATTTTTCAAACTGTGGTCAAAGATCTCTTAGGAGTTTCTGGGAGTCACTTAAGAGACTTTCTGGGTGTTGGCAGGCTGGGGACAGTGGACAGTTCTCTGGGCAAAACAGGGCACTTTGACATGGCTGTTTTGATGCAAGCTTCATCTTGACTCAGGCATTTTGATGCAGATATTTTGTCAAGGCATGGCTGCACAAAATAATCCTGTAAAAGAATGAAATCACTGTCTTTATCATCAATAATGTATGCAACAGCTACCCATGATCCTTGCTCCACTCCAACCCCTACCCCTGTTATGGTGATTTTCATTTTCTGTTTCATTCGCTTATCTATTGTTTGAACTTTTATGCATATTTATTACTTTTACTCTGAAATAATATTAAAGATAGTTCTCAGAAGTCTGATTAAACTGGCATAGGTTCGTAGGAGCATTGGTCTTATCTCTTCAAGTCAGCATTGCACAGGAATATTATGAAATAAAAATGCATGTTACCAGAAATTCTGAAAGAACTGCTAAATATGTAATTGGCAATTTCCTGCACAGTTTGGAGCTGAGAACAAGAGGCTAAATTTCCATACCCACAGTGTCTTTAACTCTGATGGATGAATGAGAGAATTTAAGATGTGGGCCAGCCAAGGTATCAGTAAATTCTTAAAAAATTCCTGGAGCTCACTCCATCTCTAAACCTCATCTCCAGTTCTCTACCCTGAAATGCTGTTGTTGGTACAGTAATGCTCAGGTATAGGGTGGACTTATTGAATTTTCACGTTATTGATATATAAGATTCTTATGGTTGCTATAGCAAGCACACACTTAGTAGCTTAAGCCAGCAGTCCTCAACCTTTTTGGCATCAGGCACCAGTTTCCTGGAAGGCAATTTGTTCATGGTGGGTAGGGGAGGAATGCATAGTCAAACCTCACTACTAAAGTTAATCTGTGTTTGCAGCCACTGCAGTGCTAGGATCACTGCCTCAGCTCTACCTCAGATCATCAGGCATTGGATTCTTTTTTTTAAATTGTAAAGATATGGGGGGCAAGGTCAGGATTAGGTACAGAAGTAGTTTATGTGCAGGTGAAGTTTAGGCCCCTAATTGGCCCTCTCTTTCCCTGGTTTAGGGTCAGGTGCCTTTGGTGATGTTACATGCCCCCCACCCCGGCAGTGTCCCGCCTACTGCCAATCCCTCTCTTATACTATTGTGATAAATGTTCAGGACCCACTTATAGGTGATATCATGTGGTCATCAGTTCTTTGTTTCTCTGACAGACCACTGAGTATAATGGGCTCTAAATCCTTACAAATTGCTGTGAAGTTCATAATTTTGCCCTTCTTTGTGGCTGTGTAATGCTCCATCATGTATATCTACCACATTTTCTTTATCTAGTCCACTTTTGATAGGCAGCAGTGTTGGTTCCACTTTTTTGCTGTTATGAATAGTGCTGCAATAAACAAGACTGTGCAAGTATTTTTGTGTGTGTGTGTGAAATGATTTGTTTCTCCAAGTATATTATCTGAAGGGGCATTGCTGGGTCATAAGGAAAGTCGATTCCTAGTTCTTTTAAAAACCACCACACAGTTTTCCATAGAGGTTGAACTAGCTTGCACTCCCACCAACAGTGTAGAAGTGTTCCCTTCGATCTACTACCTTTGGCAATTAAAACATTGGTAAATTTTTTAAGTTGAAAGTTTAATGAATTGTATTTTCTCCTGAGTCAAAATGTTCCTTGGACAAAATAGCTGCCTGTATCAAAATGTCACTTGTGTGACTCTGGGGCTCACCTCAGCAGAGCCGCTTACTTGCTTTTGGTTGTTCCACATGAGCTTTGGCAAGAATAAAGCTTCCACAACTAAAGGTAAGTTTGGAAACTTCCACTTCTTTTTTTACTTTTTTGCTTTATTATTTTTAATCAACACATAATTGTCCATATTTACGCAGTACAGTGAAACATTTAGATACATGCATTTAATGTGTAATGATCAAATCAAGATAATTAGCATATCTAGCTCCTCAAAAATTTATCATTTCTTTGTGTTGCAAACGTTAAAAATTCTCTCTTTTAGCTATTTGAAAATATACAATAAATTGTTGTCAATTAGTCACCCTACGGTGCTGTAGCACACTAGAACTCATTCCCCCTGTCTAGATGTAGTTTTGTGTCTGTTAACCAACCTCTCCTTATCCTCACCTTTTCCTATCCTTCCCAGTCTCTAATAACCCCTACTATGCTCTCTACTTCTTTAAGACCAACTCTTTTTTAGCTTCCACATATAAGAACGTACAGTATTTATCTTATGGTGCCTAGCTTATTTCACTTAACATAATGTCCTCCAAGCTCATCCATATTGCTATGATGACAGGATTTCATTCTCTTTTTCTGACTGAAATGTATTCTATTCTGTATATATAACACATTTTCTTTATCCTTTCATCTGTTGTTGGACACTTAGGTTGATTCCATGTCTTGGCTATTGTGAATAGTTCTGCAGTAAACATAGGAGTGCAATGATCTCTTTGACATAGTGGTATCTTTTCTTTTGGATGTATACCCAGTAATGGAATTGCCGGATCACATGGTAGTTGTATATTTAGTTTTTCTGAGGAAGCTCCATACTGATTTACATAATGACTGTACTATTTACATTTCCACCAACAGTGTATATAAGTTCTCTTCAGTAAATGGGTTTGGGAACCCTGGATATCCAGAAGAATGAATTTTTTTTAAAACTGTTGTGTTGTTTGAGTTCCTTGTATATTCTAGATATTAAACCCCTGTCAGATAAATAGTTTGCAAATATTTTCTCACATTCTGAAGGTTGTCTCTTTGTTCTGTTGATTGTTTCCTTTGCTGTACAGAAGATTTTCATTTGATATAATCCCATTTATCTATTTTTGCTTTTGTTGCCTGTGCTTTTGAGGTTTTCTCCTTAAAAATCTTTGTTGAGTCCAATGTCCTAAAGAGTTACCTCTATTTTCTTTTAGTAGTTTCCTAGTTTAAGGTCTTATATTTTAGTCATATCCATTTCAATGTGATCTTTATATATGGTAAGAGAGATAGAAATCTAGTTTCATTCTTCTGCCAATGGATATCCAGGTTTCCCAAAACCATTTATTGAAGAGACTCTTCTTTCTTTAATGAGTGTTCTTGGAGTTTTATTTTTAAAATTTGTTGGTTATAAAGATGTGGATTTATTTTTGAGTTCTCTGTGCTGTTCCACTGGTCTATGTGTTGTTTTTTTATGCTGGTTCCATGCTGTTTTGGCTGCTACAGCAATATATATATATATAAACAAGTTGTTTGTATCTATTTGCCATGAAAAAAAACTTTATTATTTTTTTTTGAGTTAGAGTCTCACTCTGTCACCCAGGCTGGAGTGCAGTGGCACGCTCACAGCCACTGCGTTGTTAACCCACTGGGCTCAGGCAATCCTTCTACCTCAGCCTTCCAAGTAGCTGGAACTACAGGTGCACCCTACCATGCCCAGCTAATTTTTGATTTATTGCAGAGATGAGGTCCTACCAAGTTGCCCAGGCTGGTCTTGAATCCCTGGGTTCGGGCAATCCTCTTGCCTTGGCCTCTGAAAGTGCTGGGATTACAGGTTTGAGTCACTGTGCCTGGCCTAGTATATTTTAAAGATGGGTAGCGTGATGCTTCCAGCTTTGTTCTTTTTGCTCGGGATTGCTCTGGCTATTTGGGGTCTTTTGTGGTTCCATACAAATTTTAATATTGTTTTTATATTTCTGTGAAGAATGTTATTGCAAAATTACCTTGAATCTGTAGATCACTTTTGGTAGTATAGTCATTTTCACAATATTCATTCCTTCAATCCACAAACATGGAATGTCTTTTCTTTTTGTGTGTTTCTTCAGTCTTTTTCACCAATGTTTTATAGTTTTCATTGTAGAGACTTTTCACCTACTTTGTTAAATTTATTCCTAGATTTTTTTGTAGATATTATAAATTGAATTGCTTTCTTGATTTCTTTTTTAACTATTTCATTGTTGATATATAGAAATGCTATTGATTTTTGTATGTTGTTTTTTGTACTCTGCAACTTTATTGAAATTGTCAATAAGTTCTAATAGTTTTTTGGTGGAGATTTTAGGGTTTTTAAAAATATATATTAGATATCTACAAACGGGCAATTTGACATTCTCTTCTCCAATTTGGATACTCTTTATTTCTTTTTCTTGACTAATTGCTCAGGCTAGAACTTCCAATACTTTGTTTAAGAAAAGTGTGAGAATGAGTATCCTTTGTCTTGTTCCAATTCTTAGAGGAAAAGTGTTCAGCTTTTCTCTGTTTAGTATGATATTAGCTGTGAGTTTGTTATGGCCTTTATTGTGGTGAGGCATGTTTTTTTCTATACATAATTTGTTGAGAGTTTTTATCATGAAGTGATGTTGAATTTTATCAAATGCTTCTTGTACATCTATTGATATAATTATGTTTGTTCTTTTCATTCTTTTGATGTGATATATCATACTCATTGATTTGCGTATTAAACCATCCTTGTATCTCTGGGATAAATTCACTTGGTCATGGTGAGACATGCTTAGATGTTTAATTTCCATTTATTTGTACAGTTTCAAGGCTTTCTTTTGCGATTGATTTCTAGTATTATTCCCTTGTGGTCAGAGAAGATACTTAATATAATTTCTTATTTTTAAAAAGTTGTTGAGACTTTTTTGTGGCTTAACATATTATCCGTTCTGGGGAATGTTCCTTGTGCTGCTGATGAAAGAATGAGTATTCTGCAGCTGTTGGATGAAATGTTTTGTAAATGTATGTTAAGTCCATTTGGACAAAAATATAGTCTAAATTCAATGTTTTAAAAAAAATTTTATTTTGTTGTTGCTGTTGTTGATTTTCTGTCTAGGTAATAATGTCCAATGCTGAGAATGGATGTTGACATCTCCAACTATTATTGTATTGGAGTCTATCTCTCTCTTTAAATCTAATAATATTTGTTTTATATACTCAAGTGCTCTGGTGTTGGGTGCATATGAATTCACAATTATTACATCCTCTTGCTGAGTTGATCCCTTTATCGTATAATGACCTTCTTCTGTCACTTTAAGTTGTTGACTTAAAGTCTATCTTATCTAATATAAGCATAGCTACTCCTGCTTTCTTTTGGTTTCCATTAGCATGGAATATCTTTTTTTAATCTCTTCACTTTCAGTCTATATGTGTTTTTACAGGTATAATGAGTTTCTTGTAGGCAGCATATAGTTAGGTCTTTTAAAAAATTATTCATTCAGTTTATATCTTTTAATCGACATTCAAGTTTATCAATAGGTGAGGACTTATTTTTGTCATTTTGTTGTTTCCTCGTTGTTTTATGTACACTTTGTTACTTTCTTCCTCTCTTACTGTTTATCACTATGGTTTGGTGGTTTTCTCTAGTGGTAAATTTTGATTCTTCTCTTTTTCTCCTTTGTGTATTTGCTCTATGAGTAAGTTTTATACTTTTGCATATTTTCATAATGGTGTTTATCATTCTTTTGCTTCTAGATCTAGGACTCCCTTGGGCATTTCTTGTAAGGTCAGTCTAGTCCCTCAGTTTTTATGTGTCTGAGAAAGACTTTATTTCTCCTTTGTTTCTGTAGGATAGCTTTGCTGGGTATAATATTCTTGGTTCTTGGCTACCATTTTCTTCTTTCATCATTTTGAACATATCATATCTTTCTCTCCTGGCCTATAGGGTTCCTTTTGATGAATATGCTATTAGTTTAATGGAAATTCCCTTTTATGTAACTTGATGCTTTTCTCTTGCTTGTCTTTGTCTCTTGACAATTTGACTATAATGTGTTTTAAGAAAAGCATTTTGGGGTTGAATATATTTGTGTACTTTTGAACTTCCTAGATCTGAATGTCCATATCTCTTCCAAAACTTGGGAAGTCTTCAGCTATTATTTTGTGAAATAGGATTTTATGCCCTTTTTCTTCTCTTCTCTTCCTCTCTCACAATGTGAATATTTATTTACTTAATGATGTCCCTTGAGTCCTGTAGGCTTTCTTCACTCTTTTCATTCTTTTTTTTTTTTGTCTGACTGGGCAATTACAGACAATCTATCTCAAGTTTAGAGATTCTCTCTTCTGCCTGATCAAGTCTGCCATTAAAGCTCTTGATTGTGTATTTTATTCCATTCATTGACTTCTTCAGCTGCAGAATTTCTCTCTGGCTCTTTTTTATGACATCTATTTCTTTGTTAAGTTTCTCATTTATATGTGAATTGTTTTCTCAATTTTATTGAATTGTCTATCTGTATTTTCTTGTGTTTCATTTAGTTTCCTTAAGACAATATTTTGAATTTCTGTTCTTGCAATTCAAGATTTCCTTTTATTTGAGGTCTATTACTGGAGAGTGAATGTGTTCCTTTGGGATGTCACATTTTTTTGCTGCTTCATGTTTCTGCATTGAGGACTGCACATCTGGTAGAACATATGCCTCTTTCAAATTTTCTAAGTGGCTTTTGTAGAGAAAGACTTTCACCTGCACGGGGGTCTTTGTGTGCCAATTGGGAAGGGTGTGGTGACTTTGGCTCTGAGTATGTGCAATAGTATAGTCTTTGTGCAGCTCCTTTATCTGTGTTCAATGTCAGCAATATCTGTGTGTGCCTCAATAACTGATGCTATAGAAGTTTGTGGCAGCTGTGGTGGCAATGTAGACTGTCAAGCTCAATGGCAATGGCTTTTGGGGTCTTTCTATTCTCATTTTCCCCACAAAAGGAAAACTTATGTGAGATAATTCCTCTTGATGCTGAGTCTGACATAGCTATAAGCAGCTACAGTGGTGCTGGGTTCCAGGTATAGGTGCTTGATGGGGCTGTGTAGCCATGTTCCTAAGCGCAAGGTCTCATGAACTTATTGTGGCACCTGGGTCTTAGGGTGCAGGTTTAGCCTTTGAAGCAAGGTTTTATGTAGATTTTCCACAAATCCAGATTCTATGCTCTGAGCCATCCCATACCAGCTTGGGCCTGGGGGATTTGGTTGTAGCTGTTATTATGACCCTGGGAGGCTGGACCCAAATCTGACCCAGCTCCGGGGAAGAAGGAATGTGGTTTGGGCCCAGGGAATAGGGCTTGGTTGCAATTCAGCAACCAGGGCCAATAGGGCTCAGTAGCAACTCAGGTCCCAGGGGATGATGCACTGTGCAGTGGTAACTCTAGATCCTGGGATGGTAGGACACAACAGTATCTCAGATTCTCTAAGGCCAGGTACAGGGGCAGAAAGGACCCAGAAGGGCAGAGTGAAGCTATCATCTGAGCTCTTGGAGATGGAGAGCAACACAGCAATGACTTTACTCCTAAGGAGATGGGTATTTCAGCAGCTATGTCTCTAGGGGAGTTGTCTAGCTCCAAGGAAGCAGGTTACTAAATATATTTGACCTGTAGGGTGGGATATTTCAGTTCTACCACTGCTCTGTTTTCCTGGGATGGGAGATACTGTGTCAGGTCAGCCCTGGGGTGCACAGCTACTCAGCTCCCCTGAAGCACTGGTTTCTTAGGGGCAATGCACCACTTCAGTTCAGGAGTGGGGACTGATCTGGGGGGCCCAAGCACCATTTCCCTGGGATGCAGGATACTGCTTCACCTTAGGTACTTGTGTGCTCTGGGTGGCAAAGGCCCTGTTTCCTGGGACACAGGGGTTGCTTCAACTTAGCACTGAGGAGGCATGACTTCTCTGGGAAGCCAAAGCACTGTTTCCCAGGAGGTAGGATAACAGTTCAGCTCATACACAGGGAGGTATCTCTGCTCTGGACGGCCAAGGCTGCATTTCTCAGGGTGCTAGGCCAGGCATTGCTTCAGCACACCTGAAGCATAGGTGACAGGGCATAGCAATGACTGTGAGGGCATATGGCACAGCTCCACCAAAGTCCTGTTTCTCAGGGAGGCAGTGTGCAACTTTAGCTGAGCCAGAAGGGAAGGGTGCAGCAGTGACAGGACAGGCAGATGGAGTGGTTCCCTCATGGCCATGTTTTCTTGGGAGGCAGTGTGCAGTTTCAGCCCAGGCAACTAGGGGCAAGGTGCAGCAGTGACTGGGAGCGGGGAGTAGATGAACCTGCTCTGCCAAAACACCATTTCCCCAGAAGGGAGAGAGCAACGTCAGCTCCAGCCCACGGGGATGGGGTGTAGCCTTGACTGGGAAGGAGAGGAGGAGTGGCTCTACGACTATGGAGCCCCCACCAGAAAGGTGTAGCAACTGCTCACAGCTCAGCTGGGGGTGTTGGGTATATCAGGCCACCAGGCATGGGTGGTTCTGTAGCAACTTGGCCTCAGGGATGAAAGGGTGCATGGCCACTTGCTCCCAGAGCAAGACGCACTCCAGCAGTAGTTCTAGTTCCAGGATGGGTATTGCAGTAGCCACCTGGGCCACAGGGGGGCAGGGCACAGTGTGGGCTCCTTTCCTGGGGACAGCACAGCTTTGTGGACTCCAGGCAGCTCCAGGCAGCTATGAGACTGCAGGGGACCCCGGTGGTAAGGTTTGTAGGTGTCCAAGGTGGTGATGGGGGCCGCTGTGGTCCTCTTGCCTATCTTTTCCCACCCACAGGGTCTGGTTCCCAGCTGACCCTGGCTTGGAAATGGAGTGGTGGGAACCTGGCATTTCCTTTTATTCTCTCTGTGGCCATCCTGAGCTTCTGTGCACAGGGTTTCCATGGCTCCTTTGAAGTACTCTGAAGCGCCTCTTTAGTCAAAATGTAGTTATTTATTTTTAGTTTTGGCTGTCTTTGTCAGGGGGCTTTTAGTCGGTTATCTTGCTGATGTCTGAAAACTTCTACTTCTTGTCAAATCACTTCATGTTTTCTGTGTGAAAACAGAGACCCAGAGGTTGAAAAGAACATTGTCCTTAGATTCCAAGGGCTACAGACTTCATCTGTCTCCACCCCCAGTTCTGGGACCCTGGGGACATCATCTAATTTCTTTATTCTTGAGTCTCTTCATTGAAGAAGAGATGCCAACAGTACTTCTGCTGCTAACCTACTAGAATGGTTATGAATAATGTTTTGAAAGTAGGTATAAAATTTTATTTATAATATTATCATGATTTTTCAACATATTTTAAAAATTGCCCCTGAAATGTGTTTATGTCTTTACATTAAAAAGTGAACAGGAAAAACAGGTGATTATGAGCCCTAAGACAGATAGGACTTACTCCTCCATTATAACCTGCAACTACCTGGGGAGCTATTGAGAGCACACACAAAAATTATAATTTAAAGTTTCCGAGAGGGAAATAAGGAGGCAGCTATAAATAACAGGACCAGTTTAAAGCAGAGTTGGCAACTTCACGAGCTTACAGAAGCCAAGCAGGTAACATAAACGAACAAAGAAGAGTCTTAGCTAAAAAAAAAAAAAAAGAGCAGAAACACAAGGGAAATAGTCATGGATAGAATAGTTGGGGAGATAATGTCAGGGAGTAGTGGGGATGATAGTTCACTGGGAAGTGGGAAGCAGAATTTGGTTCATTCTAAGGAAACTGTGCTCTTCAGTTGCCTGCTGGTAGTTGCTGCAGAGACACAAGCTTGGCAGGCTAGATCATCCAAGGACAAATATAGATTTTTACATGAAATATTCTTGTATCATTATGTGGTTAGGCTAGGCTGTGCTGCAGTAACAAACAGCTCCCCAAATCCCAGAGGCTTAACACAAGTTTGTTTTCCCCACTTTGAAGCACTTGGGGCATCTAGGCAACTCTCCAAGGTAGCTTCCTCCTCCTCATCAACTTAGCCATCCAAGTCCACCATCTTTACACCAGGTCTCTGTGTTCCCAGTGGCCAAGTGAGATGGGTTGAATTGCATCCCCTCAAAAAAGATACATTTGAGGCTCAACCCCCAGTACCTCAGAACGAGACCTTATTTAGAAATAGTGTTTTACAGAGGTAATCAAGTTAAAACAATATTATTAAGTGAGTCCTGATCCAATATAACTGCTGTCCTTACAAAAAAGGGGACATTTTGGAAACAGCAAGAGACCCACCCACAGGGAGAATGCCACGTGAAGATTGGAGCCAAGGAGCTACCAGAAGCTAGGTTAGACCCTGGAGTAGATCCTTCCCCAGGACCTTCAGAGGAACCATGATGCTGTCAGCACCTTGATCTCAAGCTTCTAGCCTCCAGAGCTGTGAGACAACACATTTCTGTTCCTTAAGGCTCTCAGTTTGGGGTACTTTGTTCTAGCAGCCCTAGGAAATGAATACACCAAGAAGCAGAAAGACTGGGTCATCACACCGAGGAGCCAGGACACGTGTCATTTCTGCTTCCATCTGTTGGCCAGAAGCAGTCACATGGCTCCATTTACTGCTAAGGGACTGAGAAGTGTGCCCAGATGAGGGTGAGTAGACGTTGGCATTCCCCCGTTGTATCTATTTTACTCCTAATTTTAGAATGTTGGAAACTAAATTCGTTAAAAAAAAAGAAAGGAAAAAACAAAATAGAGCAAGCCAACACTGAACGAACCAAATGAAACCCTTCCTTGTTTCGGGTCTTGCCTGTGTGTTCCAGCCTGGAACCTGCCCCTGAGGGCAAACCCGCCAGCAGTGCTGGTCTGTTTATGGAGAGGGATTTGTGTTTCTGAGGGAATGTGGATTTTAGCAATGGACAAGGAATAAGCACAGCTGGTGCATGGAGCCTTTGGTATCAAGTGGGGATCTGAGCTTGGGGAAAGGGCTTCAGATCATGGGGGTCTTAGAAAGAGGAGGATGCAAAGACCACCACAAACTGGTTTTAGCTGAAGCTGTTGTTGTTTTCCTAGTCTAAGCGTCCCTATCCTCTTTTTAAAAAAATAAACAGGGCTCTCACTATGTTGTCCAGGCTAGTCTCAAACTCCTGGCCTCAAGAAATCCTCTCACATTGGCCTCCCAAAGTGCTGGAAATACAGGTGTGAGCCACCAATCTGGCCATCTAGCCTCTTCTTTTTCTTCCTTTCTGGGCACATATTCCATTGTCCCTGAGACCCAGACCCATCCTTCCTAGCACATCTGAATTTTAGGCCAAGTTGGTTTTGACAGATGACCCTGGGAAGCTGCCCACCACTCATGCATTATTTCTGGAAATATACAATCTACATTTCAAGCAAGCAGCTTAGAAAATAATTTTCACAAAGCAGCACATTGGCAAATTTGGGATGTTGTGTGTGTGTGTGTGTGTGTGTGTGCGCGCACAAGCATATTTACGGCCTTGATTTATAGTCAGTCTAGCAACAGCGTTTTAAAATTACTTGCATGCACTGTACTTTACTCATGTGCATATAATTTAAAAATAATATATCTAGATTCTTTCAACTGAATTTCTCTTACAGTGTATATCATATTAACTTGGCTTATGAATTGTGCTCAAAATTATCCTTAAAGAACATGCTTGGTTGGCCACCCTAAACCAAAATTTTTTTGAGTATTCTAAAAATTCAGAGAAAGAGATGAGACAAATTGTACTTTTTATATGCTGTGGCACAAGCTAGAGAAATATAATTGGGCTTCAGGCCAAATTCTGAAGGCAATTGGAGCTGCTGTGTCAATTGGGCATAATTATTCCTTAGCTCCTGTTGACAGAAAGAAAAATTGGGAGTGATCTGCTTCTCCATGCCTGAGATTTAGAAAGAATATCTGGGCTCCAGATCACGACAGATGGGTGCGTGCAGAAGCCACTGATTTGTCATTTGCGGGGAGAAGGGAATCCTCCTGTTTGGAGGAGGCCTTGTGTATCAGTTGCCTGGGGCCATCTGTTACAGCGCTGAAGGCGGCATCATACATTCAGTAAATGTTTGTGGAAAGGATAATGAATCTTTCCTAGAGAGCTTCCCTGCACATGTGTCTGCCTTTTCTTTTCGCCAGACCACAGTGTGGTCCTTTCTCTGGTGTCCATGAGAAGGCAGAAAGTCTACACTGAACAGGCTGAAGCCCTGCCCCTAGGTTTATTTATTCAGCCAGAGTTCATGGAAACTACTACGTGCTGGGACCGTGCTAAGTCCCAGATGTGTAGTTGACACCTAGAAAAGTGTGTTTTTCCTAAAAAGGAGAGTGGTATCTGAGCAGGACAAAACAGAAGGGGTGCCATGAATAATTTATCCCAGGGCTTGTCTGGACAGTGGAGGGAGAGGCAAGCACGTAGGCATTTGGACTTTCTTTTTTGACTTCAGGGACATAATCTGTCTATGCAAAAGACTCCTATGCGTTTGCTGTGGCTTCTGCCTGGGTCCTGGCTTGCATGTCCCAGACTCCTTAGGATCCTTAAGCTATCAGTTTCCTGTACTCTGTTATGTTTTCAATCTGCCTGTTAACTGGCATGTGCTCCT
>CAUYQG010140656.1:0-20505 GCA_963574415.1 Tarsius wallacei
GAATAGGGAAGGTGGGGCACAGGGGTCATGCTGGTTTTGGTCAAAAACTGCTGAACACTCAGCACTGTGTGGGCAGGTATGCTCATAAATCACTCATCCTGAAATGGGCAAACATGTTGACTCTCCAAAAAAAAAAAAAAAGTCACCGAAGACGAACACAGCCTCTCACAACAACACTAGCAGGTACACTGATGCCGATGGGTTCCTAGAACATTTACCTAGGAAGCCTGTGCAACAAAAGGCCCGCTCCTCGCTCTCTCCAAAAAAAAAAAGAAAAAATTCAGTTTTTTTTGGGGGGTGTCCCCCCGGTGTATGTGCATATGTGTGTATGTGTGTATGTGTGTGAATGTGCATGTGTGTGTATCTGGGGAGATGGTGCAGCTACTCCTTCCTTCAGTTCAAATGGGACATGCTTTCCTATGCAGTTGTACCAGCCAGTGTAATTCCCTTGTGCTCTCTCCGGTCATTTCCCTGTAATTAGACATTTAGATTTTTATTACCATAATAATGCCATGATGAACTTCCCTTGTTCTAGTCATTGATCTTTGTAAATGCATCTGTCATAGAACTGGGCCTTCAAGGTTTGTTTCTAAGACTGTCTTCTTCTTTAAACTGACCTCTTAGGGCACAAAGAACATCTTATTTTTCTTGAATTCCCATTGCCTAGCCCTCTGCCTAGACCCTAGGAGGCTTTCGAGGGATGTTTGTTGAATAGTCAGGAAAGGAGGAAAACGAGCTTTGCAAGCCATCAGAGGACAATGTCAAGTGAGCTTGTAAAGTTGAATTGCTGCAATGAAAACAGATTTTGGGGAGAAGATATAGGCCCATTTCTCTGCTAATGCCTCCCTATGCAATTAAATCACTTCTTTCCCTCCTGGAATCCACCCTGGGCCATCAATACACTCAAGGTTAGTAACACTGAGGACAAAAGACAACTCACATTTCCCTGGAATAAGATTATAATTGAGTCCACAAACTTGAGGTTCGTCCTGTATTTTCAACTGAAATTAAAAGTAGTTTGAGTCCTAAAATGATACATGGACAGGAAGCCCAAGGTCTCCCTCCTGGGCACCTCCTCCCTTGAATTGCCCGAGACCTCCAGGTGTTTATCAGATCTGAAATAAGATTCAGTCAACTTGCAATGGACCCTGCGCCTGCATACCTCTAAGGATAAGAAGCTTCTTAAATGTGTCACCCAGGCACCTGCTTCTCTCACACAAAGGAAAAAAGCAGGCTGGGCATGGTGGCTCACACCTATAATCCTAGCACTTTGGGAGGCAGAGGTGAGAAGATTACCTAAACCCAGGGGTTTGAGACCAGCCTGGGCAACTTGGTGAGACCTTGTCTCCACAATAAATTAAAAAATTAGCTGGTGTGGTGGAGCACTCCTGTAGTCCCAGCTACTTGGAAGGCTGAGGTGAAAGGATTGCCTGAGCCTAGTGTAGGTCAAGGCTGCGGTGGCTGTGATCATGCTACTGTACTCCAGCCTGGACAGAGAGTGAGATTCTGACCAAAAACAAACAAACAAAAACAAACAAACAAACCACACCAAGTTGCAGTTTCCATCCTCCCTAAGGAGGGAATTTCTCTCCCAGGGACCATGGGTTGCAATTTGTCAGAGATGTGTAGTTTCCTCTGTCCCTAGAAAGACTCACCTGTTTGAGCCTCTGTTCTTGTGTTTGAATGGCAAGGTCCAAGAGAAAGGGAATGACTAGCAATTAGATCATCTCTGACTGGGCATGGTGGCTCACACCTCTAATCCCAGCACTTTGGGAGGCCCAGGTGGGAGGACTGCTTGAGCCCAGGAGTTTTAGACCAGCTGGGGCAACATAGTGAGATCTCATCTCTAGAAAAAATTCAAGAAATTAGCTGATGTGGTGGTGCACATCTGTAGTCCCAGCTACTCGGGAGGCTGAGGCTGGAGGATTAATCAAGCCTGGGAGGTCAAGGCTGTGGTGAGTTGTGATCATGCCACTGCACTCCAGCCTGGGCTACAGAGTGAGACCCTGACTCAAGCAAACAAACAAACAAACAAGATCTTCTTCACCGCATCCTCTCCACTATGAAGAAAATAGGGACATTTTCCTCCCACATCAGGAGAGGGGGAAATGCTGGCATCAGGAGCAAGGGAGGGGCATTTTCCTCCTTTATGACTGACTTGCTGATAGGTACGGGGTGGGGGGGGGCTTCGTCTCAGAGTGGTGAAAACATTCTGGAATTACGTAGTGGTGACAGTTGCACAACTGTGTGAAGATAGTACTAAAAAACACTGGATGGAACACTTTAAAAGGGTAAAGTTTATGGTTTGTGAGTGATATTTCAATCTTAAAATTCATTTAAAAGCAGAGTTCACAGTCAACTGCCTCCGCCCTCTGCCATCTGTGCTCTTCTGCTGGCCTGGGACCTGGACTCGTTCCCTGCCCAGCCGCCCCTCCCTGAAGCTGGACCCTGGGCGGAAGCCTGCTCTACAGAGGAGCTGGCCAGGGCTGGCTCAGGGAGCCCACGGGGCCCCTGTGAGCCACAGGCCACTCGTGCTGAAGGGTAGATTTACGGCTTGGAGGCCCCCAGTCTAAGAATGAGTATGGGGTGGGGCCAGTGGACAGAGGCAGCTACATGGGGAACCGGCAACTGGAAGTGAGAATGTTTTCTTTCCTAACTCTGGGAGGGAAAAGGCACAGCGAAGTCCCAAATGAAGAAGGATGAGATTCCTGCCTTCTGAATTTGGTAGCTGAAAAGATCATTGAATTGATTTTCAGTGACGGAATGGATAATTTTTCTTTTTATAATTCTGCTAAATCTACATTCAATTTTTTTATATCTTTGTTCAGAATAATTTTGGCTGAGTTATCACTTTAAACTGAGACCCTCAAATCTCCTAAGGTCAGATATCACAGGGGTCAACACTTACAGAGAGAGCCTTTCTCCCTCCCCCTTCAGCACTGGGTGGAAGTAGGGTGAGGGGTCTTGTTCTGCAGCTGGGCAGGGTTCTTTTTGTGCTCTCTAGTTAGGAGAATAGAGGATGGAAAGCTATGTTTCAGAAGAAATTATCTAAGTCTTGAAAGGATTAATACCTTTAGCTGTTCAGACTGTTTGAGAATCATTTAACCTCAGTGTAATGCATTTTCTCAAACATTTGTGAATAGTAAATGTTTAGACTATTTCTATTTAAGTATCAGAAAATCAATTCAAGCTGGCTCAGCTGAAAGTTTATTGGCTCACATAAACTAAAATACACAGGACTTCAGGTATGGCTTGATCCAGAGGATCAAAAAAAGATAATCAGGTCTGTTTCTCTTTTCCCATTTTGTGGTTTTGTTTCCAGTGTTCTGGTTCTACCTTCAGAATAAACTTCCCTTTGTGGTGGCAAGATGGAATTCCAGCACTCATGCCTTCCCAGGGTTCAAGTCCCAGCAAAGGGCTAGTTATAACTCATCAAGTGTGGCCAACTACCATGGCCAAGAGAATGTGCTATTAGAATTGGGAAGGCCTTCATTGTGTGTTCATTTATGGATTAAGGATGGAGCCTCACATTAACCACACGGACTGAAAGTGGGCAGCAGTGTAGTCCTTTAGAGGGAAATCTTGCACACTTGCTAGGAGAGGGGAGACAGTGCTGGGTAGTAAGAACAGTGAGTGCTCATGATACCCAGGGTAGCAGATGATGCAGACTAAAAGCTTGGACTGCTATCTGGGATCAAACCCCAGCTCTGCCACCATGAGCCATGTGACTTTCCCAAGCTCAAGCTTTTCATTTGGAAAACAGGGACAGCAATAGTAAGGATTAGAGATGATCTTCCTTGCAGAACACTTAGCACAGTACCTGAACCCCTCAGAGGGCTTCAGATGATAACAACTACCACTAGGAGGCATTTATTTGAATCTAAATATCTCTTCCTGGCCAGATGCAGTGACTCACACCTGTAATCCCAGCACTTTGAGAGGCTGAGGTGGGAGAATTGCTTAAACCCAGCAGTTCCAGACCAGCCTGGGCAACATAGTAAGACCTCGTCTCTACAAAAAAAAAAAAGAAAAGAAAAAGAAAAAATTGCCTTGGTGTGGGGACATGTGCCTGTAGTCCCAGCTACCCAGGAGGCTGAGGCAGAAGGATTGCTTGAGTTCAGGAGGTCAAGGCTGTGGTGAACCATAATCATGGCACTGCACTCCAGCCTGGGCAACAGAGCGAGACCCTGACTTAAGATAGATAAATAAATAAGTACCCCTTCTAGACCTGGCTCATCAAACCAGTCTCTTCTTTCATCTGCTGCATAGATGTTAGTCCCTGTGAGGCCGCATGGTGAAGATGGTGGAGACGCTGTCATCTGAGTCCCTGAGTGACTCCCTGGAGCAGAGACCATCCCCTCATGCCCCACCCCCATCACAGTTCAGGAACACCTGTTTTGTCTTTACAAAGGAACAAGTTCTCTCAAGTGAAGCCATGGAAACTTTAAGATTTGCCTACCTTAATTAGTATAGGACAAAATGTTTTATATACTTTTCAGCATGTGTCAAAGGACTTAATTTTTTTTTAAAGGAACAAAGGAAAAGAAAATGAAGACCACATGGAGATCATGAGACTGACGAGAAAACAAGGACCTGCCAGATTCAAAGTGTTCATAATCTCATTTCTGGACTAGGTTACAACATGGGGGAGGGGGCTAGGGGCTGCTTTCCAGTGGCTACAAGGGAAGACCCAAGAAAACCCCAAATTTTTTTTTTGAGTTGGAGTCTTACTCTGTCGCCCAGACTGGAGTGCAGTGGCCGCTCCCAGCCACCGCAGCCTCGACCTGCTGGGCTCCGGCAATCCTTCCGCCTCAGCCTTCTAAGTAGCTGGAACTACAGGCGCGCGCTACCACGCCCGGCTAATTTTTTGATTTATTGTAGAGATGAGGTCTCACCAAGTTGCCCAGGTGGGTCTCGAACCCGCGGACTCAAGCAATCCACTCACCTCAGCCTCCCAAGGTGCGGGATTACAGGCTGAGCCACTGAGCCTGGCTACAACAGATCTTTTAATTGTGGCAAATTTCCGGGACTGATACATAGATTCTAGGGTTGAAATAATATCAGCAAGATGGTGGTATAAGAGGTCATCCACTTTTATCCTCCCACAACAACAAGAATTCTGCACCCATCCAGACAAAAGTCTCTTTGTGGGAGTCTTGAGATTCAAGTAGGAGATTTTGGAAGCCTAATGGAGCCCAAGCCCTAACTAAGGGGGTTGTTTTGAGAGTCCAGATCCACACCCAGTTGGTAGACCTGCCAATTGTGCTCCCAGGTTCAAGCCTGGAACTAGCTTAATTCCCCAAGGAACTCGGCAGCAGCCCCTAATGGCCTTGAGCTTGCAATCAAAACCATCTGCCAAGGGGTCCAGGAGGAATCATGCACAATGGTGCCTTAGTGGGGGAAGGCTTGTTTGCCTGCCAGCACTGTTCTTGGCAGTGAACCTGAAAGTTGACCTTGGTTCCCCCTTCCTCAGCTGTGGTCCTAGTTTAGTACTACTCACACAATGACCCAGAGGGAAACTTGCCTATATCTTGCAGCCTGGAAGTTTCCTGTCCATTTGAGCCTCTACGATAGGCTTGTCAGCCACCATCTCATAGTATATTCTGAGGGACCCAGTCTCAGGTTTGGTCCCATCCCCATCTGGGCTACTGGAATGGGTTTTCTGGCCTCTGCTCTATGGCAGATTCTGAGGGAGCCCATTATTAGCTCCAGCTCCTCTCATGGCCCTTGGGGAACTGTCCAGCCTGCTAAGACTGTGCCTGTCTGGGCTACTGGGACAGACTTCTGGTCGTAGGTCCCTGGCCAGCTTTTCAACACAGCCTAGGTGCCCTCTGGGTTTTCCTCAGATTCATCTGGTCTAGCGTGTCATGCCAACCTCTCAGTCCTTGCAAGACTTGTAGCAAACCTGAGTTTAGGGCACCCTCTAGTGCTGAAATGGCTGCAACAGTTGTGGGTGTAGGAAACACAAGTCAGTCTACTTAGAACTTCTGGAAAGGCCTACTGAAGAAGAATGGGCACAAAGCCAGAGTGCAAAGACTGGAAGAAATAACTAATGCACAGACATTCATACACATCCATAAGCATCAAGAAGAAGGGAAATAAGACCTTGCCAAACAAAACATGATGCCAGTGACTGACCCTAAAGGGATGGAGATATGTAATCTGTCAAAGAATTTAAAATGGGTATAGGGAAGCTTAGAAAACTTAAAGAAAACACAGAGAAACAATTTAGAAGTTTATCAAAGTAACAACAGAGAGATTGTAATAATAATTTTAAAAATAGAATGGAAATCTGGGAGCTGAAAAATAAAATAAAAAATTAAATAGCTGGGTGTGGTGGCTCAAGCCTGTAATCCCATCCCTTTGGGAGGCCAAGGTGAGAGGATTGCCTGAGCTTAGGGGTTGGAGACGAGCCTGAGTGACTTGGTGAGACCTCGTCTCTACAATATATCAAAAAAATTAGCCAGGCATGGTAGCGTGCACCTGTAGTTCCAGTTACTTGGAAGGCTGTGGTGGAAGGATCTCCTAAGCCCAGCAGGTTAATGCTGGGGTGGCCATGAGCATGCCACTGCACTGCAGCCTGGGTGACAGAGTAGACTCCAACAACAACAACAAAAAAGAATGAAAAGGAACAAAGGAAGTTTATGGGATTTATGGGATAACATCAAAAGAGCAAATGTATAGGTCACTGGAGTTAAAGAGGAAGTAGAGAAAGACAAAGGGGTAGAAAGTTTATATAAAAAAATAATAATAGAAACCTTTCCAGACCCGGAGAAAGATATAAATATCCAGGTTCTGGAAGGTCATCGGCCAACAATCAAATTTAATCCAAATAAGACATCCTCAAGACATATTATAATCAAATTATCAAAGATCAGGACAAAGAGGATCCTGAAAGTATCAAGAGAAAAGAAGCAAACAGAATGGACTTCAATACACTTAGTAGAAGACTTCTCAGCAGAAACCTTATAGGCTAGGAGAGAGTAGAATTATCTATTCAAAGTACTAAAGTGGGGGTGGGGGGGTGGGGGGGGGTGCTGCCATCCAAGAATAGTGTCCTTCAGAGATAAGGGAGAAATTCCAACAAAAGCTGAAGGAGGTCATCACCACTAGTCCTGCCTTACAAGAGGTCTCTCCTAAGTCAATCTCCCTAGTAATTTTTTTTTGGTGCTGTTATTCTCCTTTTATGGTGCCCCCATGCTGTATATTTCTATTTGGATTCTTGAGACCTCGCAGGTCTATTGCCATTCTTAGATAGCTCTCTAATAGTTTTTTGTTGGGGGGATGAAGGCTGCCATCTCTTACTCTGCCATCTTGTGTATTTTTAAAAGCAAGATAGCCACTCAACTTTCCTATTAGGCATTTGACAATAGCATCAAATTTATATTTGGTAAATTTGTCTTCTATCTATGTATATATATGGTTTTTTTTTTTTGAGTTGGAGTCTCACTCTTGTTGCCTAGGCTGGAGTGCAGTGGCATGCTCATGGCCACCGCAGTCTTAACCTGCTGGGCTTAGGCGATCCTTCTACCTCAGGCTTCCAAGTAGCTGCAACTATAGACGCATACCACCACTTCCACCCAGATTTTTGTGATTTATTGTAGAGACAAGGTCTCACCAAGTTGCCCAGGCTGGTATAGAACCCCCAGGTTCAGACAATTCTCTTGCATCGGCCTCCCAAAGTGCTGGGATTATAGGCTGACCCGCTGCGCCTGGCCTTCAATATGTTTTAAGGGCTTTTTCAGAAATTAAAAGTAGTTGTATGTTATTTGGGTAATATAAAAATTCAGTGTTATCAAAAGAATTTTGCTACACTGTTCACTATAGAATGTCTATAATATTAGAGAATAGTCTGTTTCAATCTATTATGTATTCTATAAAAAATTATATCATTGCATATATCACATCCACTCATTTTTGTCTGGATTAAGTTCTTTTGGGCAGTCAAAAAGAGTTAATGTCTACTTAGTGCAGCTAGCAAAATATCTATTTTACTGTAGGTTCTTAAAAATAGCATTTCAGGCCGGGCTTGATGGCCCAAGTCTAATCCTAGCACTTTAGGAGGCTGAGGTAAGGGGACTGCCTGAGCCCACGGGTTTGAGAACAGCCCGGGCACCTTGGTGAGACCTCATCTCTACAATAAATCAAAAAATTAGCCAGACATGGTAGTGTGTGCCTGTACTTCCAGCTACTTGGAAGGCTGAGGTGAAAGGATCGCTGGAACCCAGCGGGTCGAGGCCGCAGTGGCTGTGAGCATGTCACTGCACTCCAGCCTGGGCAACAGAGTGAGACTCCAGCTAAAAAAAAATAAAATAGTGTTTCTAATTATCCAATCATAAAGTCTCTGCATAGTCTAATTCATCTTACAGTAAAATATTAATTGTTCATCACATGTATCTGCTCTGTGACTCAGTTATTCTATTATTTAAAAAGAAAATGTCTAGGAGATGATGTCAGCGTGGTGGTAAAATAGGAAGCGCCTGATTTTCTTCCTTTCACTGATGCACCAGATAAACAGTTACACCTCATCAATTTCTTCTGAGAGAAGTCTGGAAACAGTTGAAAGACTCCTACATACCGAGAAACTGAGATAATACCCACATTGAAATGTTGTAAGAAAAGCTGAAATACACTCATGCCACAGATTCCAACTCAGGCACCACACCTTACAATCAGGAGGGAGCCCTAAACTCCTGGCTTCTCTGGTTTCTCCTGAAGGAATAAAGGGTTTGGTTTCCCTCCCTCCCTGCCTGTTCCCTTTCATCCCTCCCTCCCTCTCTGTCTAGGCCACTTTTACAGTGGCTAACCAAGGGATTGGCTTCTAAATAATCTGACTCTGGATGATGATGGGACTCAGTCCCCATCAAGTCCCCTACAACCACAAAGAACAAAGAGATTGTTTTAAATAGTCACATAGACACTTCCTGTGGCTGTCTCCCAGGGCCTAACATGGAGTGAGCAGGCAAGATGTGAGCAGTTCTTAGTTTCTCCCTGGAAGAATTTTGCACAACCCCCCAGCTGCTGCCTAAGCGTCAGGCTTCTAACCAACATGCATCTGAGAGCCCACAGGACAGGTAATTAGCAGTCCTGTAGGTTCATTGAATAGACATGTGGGCACTTCCCATGTCTGCTCCCTCTGCCTTACTCCAATGATAAAATCAAGTGTCCCTGGAAGTTTTTTCACACATTGAGAACCCCAACTTTTACCTCAAGGTTTTTTTCTTTTTTCTTTCTTTTTTTTGAGTTGGAATCTCACTTTGTTGCCCGCGCTGGAGTACAGTGGCATACTCACAGCTATCTCAGCTTCGACTTGCTGGGCTCAGGTGATCCTTCTGTCTCAGCCTTCCAAGTAGCTGGAACTACAGGTGCATGCTACCACACCTGGCCAATTTTTTTATTTATTGTAGTGATGAGGTCTCACCGAGTTGTCCAATCTGGTCTTGAACCCATGGGCTCAGGCAATCCTCTCACCTTGGCCTCCCAAAGCGCTGGGATTACAGGCTTGAGCCACTGTGCCCGACCAGAGGTTTTTTTCCTATGATTTTATTCTATAGCATCCAGTTCTGTGTCATGGCTGCAATATTTTGTATTACCTCTTTGGGAATGTATGTTTTCTTCTTCTTGCAGAGGAGAATCCCAACTTTTATAGCTCTCATCTGAGGAAATGGTTTCTAAATCACCTAGCTCTGGGAACTGACAGGGTTCAACATTTGTGAGTCTCCTGTAACCACGGAGATCTGTTTTCTTTGGCTCAGTGCAGAGCAAACAGGTAAAATCACCTAATTTCCAGTGTCTCCATAAAGTTGGCTTGACTATACACCTAACATTCTAACTTTCCCATCTCTACACTGGGGTCAGGCTTCCAAATAGCCTGCATCTGGGAGCTGATGGGGCAGGCAATTAGTAGTCCTCTGGAAGTCTGGATGAGTATGTGGGCACTTCCCATAGCTCCTTCCCTGCTTTGCTCCAGATAACCTCCCAGGTATCTGAGACCTCATGGAACCTGGCTTTTGCTAGGCCTCTGGGGACAACAAAAAGCAAAGCAACAGGTTGAAAAACTGTGGTGTGAACATGAATGCTGTCATTTGTCACAGATCTCTCTGTCAATGTAAGGTGAAAGAAAAATAAACTCTAGCTTACATTTCATAGCTTCTTGAGGAGAGAAAGGTCTGGATCATACATCTAGCTTTCCTACACACATCACAACTTTTGTACAACTTTTCAGGGACTATCTTCCTTTTTTTTTTTTTTTGAGTTGGAGTCTCACTCTGTCGCCCAGACTGGAGTGCAGTGGCCGCTCCCGGCCACCGCAGCCTTAACCTGCTGGGCTCCGGCGATCCTTCTGCCTCAGCCTTCCAAGTAGCTGGAACTACAGGAGCGTGCTACCACACCCGGCTAATTTTTTGATTTATTGTAGAGATGAGGTCTCACCAAGTTGCCCAGGCGGGTCTCGAACCCATGGGTTCAGGCAATCCACTCACCTCAGCCTCCCAAGGCGCAGGATTACAGGCTGAGCCACCGAGCCCGGCTAAAGGGACTATCTTCTATACTGCCTGTCTCAGGGCACTGGTGGGACTTGTCATACCCCACTCTTCTGGGGGCTGTTAAGAACAGTGATGGTTTTCAGACAAGAACAAAGGATTGAGAGTCACTCAATTTCTTGCTAGACTGATTGGTGAGATTTCTCGTCTACATGAGATCAGTTTGTCAAGTCTATAAGAGGTGGCTGTTTTATCTAAGACAGAAAACAACAGAGAGAGTCAAGGAAAATGAAGAAATAAGAGTAAGATGTCCAGAAACCAATGCTAATAAAATGACTATAAGTGATTTGCCCATCAGATAATTTAAAATAACAGTCATAAACATGCTCACCAAGGTCAGGCAAGCAATACATTAATAAAGTAAAAATTTCAACAATCAAAAAATATTAAAAAGTGCCTAACAGAAATCATGGACCTGAAGAATACAATAATTGAACTAAAAGTTTCAGTAGAGGGGATTAACAGCAAACTAGATCAAATGAAAGAATGATTAGTGAATTTGAAGACAGATCATTGGAAATTATCCAATCAGTGGAGCAAAAAGATTAAAAAAGAGTGAGGGTACTTCTGGGACACCATCAAGCATAGGTATTATGGGAGTTCCCAAAGAGAGATGTAAAGGTAAAAGGTGTGTCACATGTCTGTAGTCCTAGCTGCCTGGAGAGCTGAGACAGCCTCCTGTCTCAGCTTGAGTTCAGGAATTTGAGGCTGCGGTGAGTTATGACTTAATGATCACACCACTGTACTTCAACTTGAGCAAAAGAATGAGACCCCTGTCACACACACAAAAAAAGGGAAGAAAGCATATTCAGATAAATAATAGATGAAAACTATTATTTATCTGAATAACAGAATAGAAATAGACATCCAGATCCAGGAAACCCAAAGAACACCAAATAAGATGAATCCAAAGAGTGTTACGCTGAGTCATAGTAAAATCACATTGTCAAAAGCTAAAGATAAACAAATAATCTTGAAAGCAGCATGAGAAAAGTGGCTTCTTAGATGCTAGGGAACTTATAAGACTATCAGCAAATTTTTCAGCACATACTTTGTAGCTTAGCAGGGAGTGGGATGATATATACAACAAATGTGAATTTTAAAAACCCTGCAAAACACAATACTTAGCAAAACTATTTTTCAACAATGAAGGGAGATGAAGACTTTCTCAGATGAAAGCTGAAGAAGTTGATCACCACTCAGTCTGCCTTACAAGAAATGCTAAAGAGCTTTTCAAGTTGAGATGAAAGGATGATTAACAGCAAAATGAGAGCATAAGAAAATATAAAACTTGTTGCTAAAGGTAAATATGTAGACAAAAGCAGAATTTTTTTTTTTTTTTTTTTTGAGTTGGAGTCTCACTCTTCGCCCAGACTGGAGTGCAAGTGGCCGCTCCCGGCCACCGCAGCCTCGATCCTCTGGGCTCCGGCAGTCCTTCTGCCTCAGCCTTCCAAGTAGCTGGAATTACAGGCACACGCTACCATGCCCGGATGATTTTTTAAATTTTATTGTAGAGATGAGGTCTCACCAAATTGCCCAGGCGGGTCTAGAACCTGCGGGCTCAGGCAATCCACTCACCTCAGCCTCCGAAGGCGCGGGATTACAGGCTGAGCCACCGAGCCCGGCCAAAAGCAGAATATTATATTACTGTAACAGTGGTAGGTTAGTTCATTTAATTCTATAAAAGTTAAAAACAAGTATTACAAATTATGTTAATTGATACATAATATAAACAAATTGTGACATATGAGTAGCATGCAAGATGAGTGAGGCGAGGTAAAAACAGATAGTTCTTGTATGCAAAGGAAGTTAGGTTGTTATCAGCTTAAAATATACTTTTATAACTATGAGATATTTTAATGTCTCTTAGTAACCTTAAATAAAGTACCCATAGATGTTTCACAGAAGAAGAGAAATCAATACCTATGAACACACACACACACACACACACACACACACACACACAGCAGCTAGAGAGAAAAAGAGAGAAAAGAACCATAAGCCAAACAAGACAGTTAATAGCAATAGTAATTCCTTTCTTATCAATAATTACTTTAAATGTAAATGGACTAAATACTGAATAAAAAGATACAAAGTAACCACTTGTATAACTAATCCTGAATTGCATCCCACATCTTTAAAATAAAATAATAATAAAAAAGATACAAAGTAGCTGAATGGGTGAAAAAGACTGAACAAGATTCAATGTATGCTGTTTGCAAGAAACTCACTTTAGATTCAAAGCCTCGCATAGTCTGAATATGAAGGGATGGAGAAAGGCATTCAATATAAATGGTAAGTAAAGGAAAGCAGTAGTGGCTATACTTATATCAGACAAAATAGTAAAATACTGTCTATGAAGATAAAGTTATCACATAATGATAAAAGGGCCAAGTCAACAGATATTGTGCCTTATAATTTAAAAATATTTGTTTGGTTTTCCACCCATTTTTTGGCACATAGCTCCTAAAACCATCAGAATTTTTGAAGTAGTAAGGGTCTTTTTATAGGCTAATGAGGTGAATGATACCTGGAGGCTCCTGGGTAACTCCAGGAATGAGGCTGATTGCCAGGGAAGCCAACCATGTGATTAGAGGGTTGGAAATGTTAGCCTTATTCCCCATCTCTAAGGAGGGCAGAAGGGCTGAAGCTTGAGTTGATTGCCAATGGCCAATTATTTAATCAAGCATGCCTATGTGATGGAGCCTTTATTGAAATCCGAAAGGATGGTGTTTGGGGAGCCTCTGTGTTGATGGAGGTGCTAGGAAGGTGACCTGCCTGAAGAAGGCTCAGAAGGTTTATGCTCCTTCCCTTATACCTTGCTGTATGCATTTTTTCCATCAGGTCTTTCATTTGTATCCGTTTACAGTAAATGAGTTACATAAGAAAAGTGTTTCACTGAGTTTTGTGAGACATTCTAACAAATAATTGAACCCAAGGAGGAGGCATGGGAATATCTGATTAATATCCTGTAGGCTAGAAGCCCAGGTGATAACTTGGGACTTGTGACTGGCATCTGATATAAGGGACAGTCTTGTGGGACTGAGGGATTTGACACTATCCCCAAGTAAATAATGTCAGAATTAAGGTAAATTGTAGGACACCCAATTAATGTCCACTAAAATATTTGCTTAAGTAAAAACACTCTACACATTTGCTGGCCAGAAGTTGAGGGAGAGTATAGAGAAAATAGTTGTTGGTCAGACTTGGTGGCTCAACCTGTAATCCCAGCACTTTGGGAGGCCGAGGCAAGTGAATTGCCTGAGCCCGTGGGTTCGAGACCAGTCCAGGCAATGTGGTAAGACCTTGTCTCTACAATTAAAAAAAAAAAATTAGCCAGGTGTGGTAGCACTTGCCAGTAGTTCTGGCTACTTGGAAGGCTGAGGCAGAAGGATCGCTGGAGCCCAGCACGTCGTCGCTGGGGTGGCCTGGGGTGGGCCATGAATGTGCCACTGCACTCCAGCCTGGGCAACAGAGTGAGACTCCAATTAAAAAAAAAAAGGTTTTTCCCCTACACTATAATAACAAAGGAGCTGGTTTCATCAAGCCCCATGAGAAATAGGAAAGAATCTTTTTGAATGTCAAGAATGAAAACAAAAACATTTGCAATCTTTCTGATATCAAGAAATGGAGAATGAGTGATTTTTCTAACTTATTATTTTTCTTTAAAAAAAAAATCCATGAATAAAACTTTCTTAACCTACTTATATAAACAACATTCTAACATCATATCTGGATTTGAAGTAGGGTCCGAGCACTCAATTCACAGACACCAACACAAAATTATAATTAACGAAAAGAGAGGTTTATTAGCTGGCCGGCGACCACCCGCTGGACATTCAAGTCCCAGAGTGAGGGCACTGCCTTGCAGCAAGGGCCTGCCTTAACTAGGGCAAAACCACATCCTGGCAAGGACTGATTTCCTTGGCCTGGGGATTTTTTCTCAAGCGGGCCAAATAGCAGCAACCTGCTAGCCTAGATAGAAACTCAAAGCCAGCGGGGTTTATAGAAGCAGAAGAAGCAAGTTAAGTAATTAAGCATTGCCAGCAGGTACTACTTTTGGTTTCCAAGAAGAAACTTTTAACTGTGTGAAAGGTCATAGTACATACTTGAGCTTAACTACTGCCAGTTTATTTTTTTTAGTCCCTTTTACAGATTCAATGACCACAAATAACAGAGAATATTTACATACAAAGAAGTCCATTATTTGTGTTATTAAAAAATTGGAACCACCTACAGTGTTGTATTTAAGGAGAATGGTTTGGCAAAAGATGCCAAACTCTCTAAAATATTTTAAGATGATTTACTTTGAGCCAAATATGAGTGATCTTAGGCCCATGACACTCATCCCAAGTATGTACTTGTAGCTTGGTTATATGCATTTTAGGAGTACAGAAGTTACAGAAAACCATAAGTCAATACATGTGGATTTACATTGGTTCAGTCTAGGAAGGTGGGGTATCTCTAAGTGGGACTTGCAAGTTGTAGATGAACTCAAAGATTTCTTGATTGCCAGTTAGTTAGCAAGAATTATCCAAGGAATTTTGAAAGCAGCAGAGGAAATTAGTGGCTTGAGGAATGACAAGGAAGTCAAGGTTCTTGACGTGTAGTGGAAGCTTTATAGGTGAAACACTTCAGAGAATAGGTGTCTTAAAAGGTGCCTAGAGTCTGGGAGTTCCCAAAAGACAGCTTTACAGGGTCATAAAATACTTTGTTTTTTTTTTTTTTCTTCATCTGCTTTGTCTTATTACTGAGAGAGGAGGAAGGAAGAAACTGGTCTGGTGGATAGTTAGCTAATATTTTTAGAGATAGGGTCTTACTATGTGGCTCAGGCTGGTCTCAAACTCCTGGTCTTATGCAATCCTCCTACTTTAGCTTCCCAAAACACTGAGATTACTGGTGTGAGCTACTGTGCCTGGCCAGTGTTTCTGTGTTCTGAAAGAAAGAAAGAAAGATGATTCAGTGTTTAGTAGCATGATACAGCAACTATAGTTAACAATAATTTACTGTATATTTCAAAATAACTGGAAAAAAATAATTGTAATGTCCCCAACACAAAGAAAATATTAACATTTGAGGTGAAGTTGGGGAGGATTGTCTTAGCAAGAGAGACACAACATTCCCCAGTTAGACCCAGCATGCTGCCACAGTTGACTCCTTGGGGAGTTGAAAGTCTTTTCTAGAGAGGTATGATCCTTGACCTGTACCCAGGACCAGACTCCTGACTCCATCACAGGAAAGAATTCAAGCATAAGTCACAGAAAGTAAAGGAAAGAGCTTTATTACAAACTGATAAAGTACACACTCAAGAGAGAGGAGTATGTATGGATGATCTCCAAGAGGGAGATGTGCTCAAGAGTAGGGAGTCCTGGTTGTTATCTAGTTTGCTCTGGGGTTGTCTGTCAGTCAAATCTGTCACCATGTTGGAATAAGCTGTCTTTGAGTGGTTTTGTTACTAGGAAAGTCGTGTCAGTAGCATGTCAGTTACAGATCACAGGTGGGTATATTAATCTCCACGTCAGTAATTTTCTGTTCCCTTCTATGCCTAAGCTAGCTAGACTGCCTCAGATGAATATCCCAATTACCCTAATTTAATCATTACACATTGTGTACAAGTATCAAAACATCACATGTACCCCCCACCAACACATATAACTGTTGTATATCAATTTTAAAATAGTGCCTTCTGTGTTGCACAGAGACAACTGCTTATCTAGCTGTAGTCTAAAGGGTCTAGACTCCAAATAAATTCAGTTCCAACTCAATCATGGGACCTACTCCACCATATTGCATTCTGAAGCACTGGGAAGTATAACAAAACCTCAAAACATAACCCATGTGAAAGCCCACCCATGATCCCTGTCTGTAGTATATGGGCCAGCACCTTGCAAGTAATGCTTCAGAGCAATAAAGTGGTTTTGTTTGGGCTTTTCTGAGTGGCCACTTGGCCACTTGTACTTTCTTAAATAGGTTCTAGTTCAGGGTCCACATAGTTAGACTTTTAAATAGGTGGTAATTGTTTCTTCAGGAAAGACTGAAGAAACTGTATTTTTCTTTCAAGATTGCTTTGAAAAACTCCCACCAAATCTCCTCCCTCCCTCCCTCCTTCCCTCTCCCTCTCTTCCTCCCTACTTCCCTCTCCGTTTTCCCTCTTCTTCCCTCTCCCCTCCCTCTCTCTCATGCAATGTGTACACACACTCACACACACACACACACATAGACACACACACCACCCAAGGCCTTCTTTTCAACGATGGTTCCAGAGTTTTCAGAACTACTAGTACTGAAAGTGAAAATTTTAGGTTCTATATGAATATTTAAGCTTTTTTTCTTTTGAGTCAGAGTCTCACTCTGTCGCCCAGGCTGGAGTGCAGTGGCACACTCACAGTCACTGCAGCCTTGACCTGCTGGGCTCAGGTAATCCTTCTGCCTTAGCCTTCCAAGTAGCTGGAACCACAGGTGCATGCCATCATGCCTGGCTAATTTTTTAATTTATTGAAGAGACAAGGTCTTGCCAAGTTTCCCAGGCTGGTTTCGAGGCCCTGGACTCAGGCAATCCTCTCACCTCTGCTTCCCAAAGTGCTAGGATTATAGGCATGAGTCACTGCACCTGGCTATATTTTTTGAATTTATTTCAAAGTGATAGATAATATGTATGTAACTAGTACAATATGATTATGTAACAAAAAGTAAGTGAGTTGAATTAAAGTCAAGAAAAATGTTAAGTAAATAATACTGGTAACTCAGATAAAACATAAATCATGAAGGTTGTTTATGAATAACCAAAATTTGGAAAAATTGATTTTCTACATTTCATAGTCTCCTTGACCAGGATCAACAGCAGTCTGTAAATAGCATTATAAATAAAATACTTCATCCATAATGAGTGTGGAATCATCTTTTTAATGTAACAGAATGTTTAATTACATCGGTTTCCCATCATCCCACCAGAATCATTTAATGATTATATTAGCCATTTCCACTGATTGGCAGGAGGCTCTTCCACTAATGGCTCCAAAGGTTTCCACTGCATCATGTTTCTTGCTAGACTTAGTTCATTTCAGCCTGAAGAATCACCTCTTCTATTTGGCCACCCTGAAGTTGATCTTCCAATTTTTTAACATCTGTTTCTGCTTTAACCATAGCCAGCTTCTCATTCATAATCTGCTCTGTATACTTTATATTTGCGGCATTTTTAGGGATTTGCTTAAGAACATCAAGAATCTTTGTGTACACTATTCTTAGCCTCTCATGTGGAGTGTCACATACAGCCAATCCCATGAGGCCAGTGGTCTCTTTCAGCACCTCCATCATGAGAGCACCAACAAGCTGATGACAGAATAGTCTTGAATAACATTTGGTGAATGAATGAAAGACTGTCCAGTGACAAACATTCTGGAATCAGTGAATACTAGGCATGTGCTGTGTGCTCAGCACCTTGCTAGAAGATACAATGCAACACCTAGTTGAATTAGTTACTCTTATTGAGGACCTATCCTAGTAGAGGTGGAACAGGTATCATAATAACACAATACAGAGTGATAACTGCTATAGTTGGGGTGGGCGCAAAGCTACCACACAGCATAAAGCATGGAGTGATTTTTCCTTTTTGAAGGAGAGTGGTATAGAAAGGTATGTGTACCAGAATAAGTCTTCACTTAACAGGTTACACTTGGCTAAGATTTGAAGAATTCTGAGAATTTGTCTGGGTGCACAAAATTGGCTTTTACTTGGATAAATTAATGCTGACTACTTGCCAAACGACCTTAAACTTGGAAAATAAAAACTGCAGCTATGATTAACATACAGCCAAGTCTACTAGCAATTCAACCAGTTTAGAATATCATGTCCCCCAAACAATTCCTCTTTGCGTTCTAACACTGACTTACTGGGAATGGTCAAATTGAAAGCCTCTTGGAGATTTATTGAAACAAAGTGGGCAGGGAATTATCCAGAAATGAGACGAGAAGGAAAGAGAGTTGAGAGAGAACCCACAATTCTGTGTCAGTAAACCTTAAAGCCCTAAGTTCTTCCCTTATGAAAAAGCAGTAGGAAAGGATTAAGAGTATCTGAAAGTGTGTTTTCCTCAGTGGAAAGTGGTTTCTCAGAGATTCAGCTCCACAGTTCCCAAGATATTAAGAAGAGGGATCTCATCTTGAACTTTACTCAGCTTCAGCTAAGAATGTGGTTGTCAGCTTCTCCAGGCAAAAAGTAAATAAGGGTAAAGAGAATATTCAGGTTGATTGAGCTGTTGTGTGTGGTCTACACCTTGGGGAATAGACCAATAAGCCCTACAGATCTTGGGATTTTTCTGACCTTGTGAGGGGCTTCCTGATGTGGAGTTACAAATGAATTGAAACATTAAGATTAGTTTAACTTCCTGAAATTGATGAAGTGGCAACACACCAATGATACAACAAATAAGTCTTCAAAATAGACACTCTGAATGATGTTAGCAAGATAGTAGAAGAGGAGGTCTCAGGCTCAACTCCCCCAGCAGGAAGATCAGCTAGCAACAATCCATAGACAAAAATACTTTGATAAAATTCCCCAAACATGGGGCCCAGGTAGTATAGACACGAAGTTTACCCCCATGTTTCCCACTCCCTAAGAGGTGAAAAAAAGAGATTCAGGGAGGTGGAGATCCACCTTTCCTGGCATTCTGAGATGCTTTCCAGGAAGCCTACTTCATCATATTAATGATTATTGCTAACATTTGTCAAGTACTAACCAGGAGCCAGATACATTTATTTTCACAAAAATCTCTTGAGTTGTGTTCTATTATCTTTATAGATGAAGACATTGAAGCAGAAAACTTCAATAGGTAGCCCAAAGTTGTACCACTGGTCAATCAGATTAGGAATTAGAACCTAGACTAGGGGCTGTGTTCTTGACAATCGGCAAAGGGATCAAAGAAGTAGAGGAGTTTGTGATCTGGGAGTGGTATACTCTGTTTTAAGTTTCAGTGCTGACTTGAAGAGGTATTTGTACATCAGTATTCATCACAACATTATTCACAGTAGCCAAAAAGTGGAAACAGTTAATTGTCTATGAACAGATGAATGGATAAACAAAAGGTGACATGTACAATGGGATATTATTCAGCCATGAAAAGAATATAATTTTGATATATGCTACAACATGAGTACCTTGAAAACATATTACTTCATGCAATAAGCCAGACCAGATGGACAAATATTGTATGATTCCATTTATATGAGGTACCTAGAATAGGCAATTCATAGAGACAGTATAATAGAGATCGCTAGGGTCTGGGAAGAGGAAATAATGAGGAGTTGCTATTCAATGGGTACAGAGTTTTTGTGAGGGATGAGAGGCGATAGTTACATAATATTGTGTGAAAGCAATGAATGCCACTGAAAAATACACACTTATGAATGGTTAAAATGGTAAATATGTATATTTTATCACAATAAATAAAAGGTTTTCGTCGTGAACTATTTCTGGGTGATTACAACAGAAAGCTGTTGTGGACCAGACACGGTGGTTCAAACCTGTAATCCCAGCACTTTGGGAGGCTGAGGCGAAAGGATTTCCTGAGCTCAGGGGTTCAAGACCAGCCTGAGCAACTTGGTGAGACCTCATCTCTACAATAAGTAAATAAATAAATAAACAAGCATAGTTACGCACACCTGTAGTTCCAGCTACTTGGAAGGCTAAGGCAGAAGGATCGCCTGACGCCAGCAGGCTGAAGCTGCAGTGGCTGTGAGCGTGCCACTGCACTCCAGCCTGGGCAACAGAGTGAGACTCCGACTCAAAAACAAAAACGAAAACAAAAATAAAGAAAAAAAGAGCCGGGCTCGGTGGCACAGCCTGTAATCCCGTGCTTTGGGAGGCTGAGGTGAGTGAATTGCCTGAGCCCGCGGGTTCGAGACCCGCCTGGGCAACTTGGCGAGACCTCATCTCTACAATAAATCAAAAACTACCCAGGCGTGGTAGTGCG